>JBBPBX010003115.1:31134-84844 GCA_038048925.1 Garcialebias charrua | reverse complement strand
GCTGCCGCTGCTTTTTGTCTTGTCTGCAGCTCTCATGAAGCACCTCGAACGAAGATTAAGATGAATTGGGTGGTATGGGTATTCAACTCTACTGAAATATTTCAACATAAGGCAAGGCTTGAGGGAGCGTGCCCATCCCCGCAGACGAAACGAGAGATACGCCATGGATTCGATGGAATGGTGACGTCTCACTCTCTGTATGCTCTGAGGGAATGTGATGAATCTGGATTAAATTGGATTACGATGGCGACGCTTTGCTTTTTTGGCGTTTTGTAGAGCACTGGCCTATCGGCAAATGAGGGAGAGTTTCTGCAGAACCTAATGTTGGAGCACCCGATCTGATCTGCGCCATGACCTCGGAAATCAGCTGTTTACGAGCTAATCTGGAGGGTGAACACGATCTGAGGATCGCAGATCATCTGCTCGGATTGGGACTCTGGACGCTGGTGGTCAACATCTAAGGGCCACAGCTGGATCAGAGGAAAAAGTCCAGAATTGGACCATATCAGAGTTGCCCAGCAAGACTCAAGGCTGAAGGAATTATACTGTCTGCCTGAAGTGAAAAATATTTGTAATCCTTATCTGACTTTACCCTAAACAGCCTTGGAAAAAGGCTGGATGTCAAATTTCTCCTGAGACGTGTTTTCTGAGGCAAACAGCTGCACTATCGCTACACCCCCCCCCCCCGGAGAACTTTTTTATGAGCGTTATCGGAGGCCGGCTGGTTTCACCTCAGAACTGTTTGCTATCTGGAATGTCTCATGGACAGAAGTCTCACTGCCTCAGTCTCAAAATGCAACATGTGATTGTCTTAAATGTGCTTCTGGTATAGTTTTTTCTGTCTCATATGGTGTCTTGAAAGACAAAATGTGATACATCTTTTTTAATACCAACGCTGTGACCCTCATAGTTCTTTCCTTGTTTTTCACACCTTTGACCTTCATCCCGATATGGATGGGAGAGGCCGCGCTGAAGAACATAATGTGATATGATGTCTCATGTGGTCTGATAAGCAGCAGCTTCACACACTCACTCGCCCCTTCCGGATGACTGTGCGTACATATTCACGCTGTACTGGTGAAAACTTGTGCAATGTTAATAAAAGTACTCTCACTCATATAAAAAAAATAAAGGTATCTCATTCATTGAAGGAATGCATAGTTTTTGTCATACATGAGAACTGACAGGGTTGTAAGTGTCTTGGTCAAATTTTGTAAATGATAGAATGCACAATCTAATGATATTGTGAAATCTCAAAAATGTACTAGCACACTAAGTATGTTTTAAAGATTTCTTTCAGCTACAACCACATAAAATTGTAGCTCAATATCTATAAAATTGACTGTTATAGACATGTTTGTTTTTCTGAAAGTCAGTTGGCTGTTGGGGCCATCTTGAAAAAGGTTGACTCCAAAAGTGAATCAGTTGTAAGTACAATTTAAAAAACACTTTCTGCGAGTTTAAAACTCATTCAGTAATTCATGAGATAAATGTTGCCAACAGGCAGGCAGTTGTCATCCAAATACCTAATCGTACAATTTTCTAAAGAGATTCCACACAATCAGTTAGCACTTGGAGTATGAGTTGAGAATGACACTCAACTGCTAACGCAGCAAATATTGAACCTGATGGAGATATTCAACATTTATCATCTAAAACTAATCACTCTGAACAATAATTCTTACCCAGCTCACTTTAATATAATGTTCTCTGTTCACATTCAAACAATTAATTTGAGATACAAACAGTGTTGGTCCTTGAGGAAGAACAGACAAACTTCTTTGTTTGTTCATGGTACAATGTTTTGATTAGATGTTCCTGCCTCATGCAGAACCCTGACTGCAGTTTATCTATCTGTATAATGTCAGAGATTTGTGTAACTTGTCAAAACTCCTCCTCCTACTTGTATAAATGGTTTGTGATAGCTGCACAATTCGGATTTGTGCAAGAATGTGTTCATGAGACCAACCAAGTTTCAGAAGTACATTAAAAAGCCTAATCCCCTTTGCAAAGTTTCCATGATTCTGTCTAACTCATTTCTCTTGTTTATCTTGTGTGGTTTTTATTAAGGTAACAGGGGTTCAAAATCCCCATCATTTTGGTGCCGAAACTACCCGGGTGTTTCCTCATATCCGCTCCTGGTGCACGTCAAACAGGACGCGCTGCACAGAAGCCCGTGCACGGCCTGCGACAAAGCCCGGGGGGGGTTGCCTCACCTGGCCAGCGTTTTAGGTCCTTTGAATCATCAGGAACGGCTTGACGGACATCCCTATCACACCGCACTGACTAACGAGACGTGAGTAACAGAATTTTTTTTGCTGATACGTCGTATGAATATGGTTTGAATTGTCTCGATGCTTGGCCTTGAAATTTGGAGTGAGGTTCTGTTTTTCAAAAACTAGGCGAACTTTTGCGCACGTCGCTAGTTGACAGAACCAAGATCTTTTGATATTAAAGCGAGGGCGGTCAAAATTACGCTGAGATCATACTGTACGTTTGTGAAGCTGACCGCCAGACCTTATATTGGACACTAAAGGCCCAGCTGGACAAGAAGGGATAATAAGGCGTTTATCTTTTTATATCGCGTCGTGTATTTGTTTAAAAAATCTGACATTTTTAGTCCCTCTTTTGTACGTTTGTGGACATTCCTGCGACTCTGACTTTTTCTCTCTCCCACTCTCCTCTGTTGTGTGCTTACTGCTCCAGGCTCCTGTGTGTGTGTGTGTGTGTGTGTGTGTGAGTGTGTGTGTGTGTGTGTGTGGGCACACTTAACGCTCCTCTGAACATCTCTTATCTGTTTTCTGTGGGCCTTCTCTGGCCCCCACCCGTGCTTAACCTTCGCCAAGTCTACTTCTCTGTGTGATTGTTTTGTTTTAATGTGGCCTGTCTTTTGAGAGTGAATGAGCATAGTACCTTTGTTTCTTTTAAGCGCTTGTGTGAATTTGGTACCTGTGTGTGGTATGTAAGGAGAACCAGCTCATGTTTTACATGTGAATCTCTGTACGTGTGTATGTATGAAACGAGGTTTGTTTGACGTAAGTGTTTGAGGAGTGGGAAACACAACCACATTCTCTGGTTTGTTTTCAAGGACTCCTATTTGAAAATTCAGAGTAAGTGACCTCATTGGATCTAAACATTTCCAGTTTTAAAATTAATTTGCACACGTATATAAATAAGTACACAAAGAGTTTGTCATACCTAGCAAAAATGGGAAATTATAGGAGCAGAACAACTCGAAGCACAAATACTAAGGATGCTAAATTTATGTTTGAAAAAAATCCAGACTCAGTAAAATATTTAGAGAAATGGATGAAAAAATATAAAGTTATCCCAAATCTTAAAATTGAGACCTGGAAAATGCTTGTCTCATTACTCCAGGATAAAATTGCTCTGTCTAAAGGAAAAAAAAGGGATAAATTACAACTTCAGTTGACAGTAGCTAATTTATGGCTGACTGAATCACAAATTAGGGAGGAACAGGTCGAGAAGTCAAGGACAAATAAGCTCCAGAAAAGAAACAAAACTTCTGATACGCTTTTCGTCCATCCAGAAGATAACGAAATGGTTGTTAGCACTCGACGTCCTGCTTACGACCTTGGAGGAAATGGTGCAGCTGCATCTTTTGTACCTCCTCCGCTGATACAACAGTTACACCCAGAACTACCTGAAATAAAGCCAGAGGTCGATATAAAACCAATACTCAGTCCCCCTGCCAGTCACACTCGAAGCCAAACCGTCGCCAGCAAATTAAGTGACGTAAAACCAACAACGTCTGGCCTAACCACTGAATTATATCCCATGATCCAGGTACCAAATCCAAACCCAGCACCGGACGGTGCTCAGTTTGTGTTTGTTTTTAGACCATGGACGCTGGAAGAGGCCAGAAGGGCAGTTGAGGGCGTCATGAATGTGGCTGAAGATCCAGAGGCATGGGTCACAGATATGTTGGGAATCATACATTCTTATCATCTAAATGGCCATGAAACGGGGGAAGCGGCTCAATCGTCGTTGGGCAAGTATTGGGCCAGAGTGCGGGGTGATTACACAGGCAGAGATAATGACAACAATCCGTACCCTTATCCACAAACAGACCAACAGTTAACAGGTGGCTATTTAGCACAGTGGTCAGCTCTTTGTGCACGTGTGAGAGAGGCCTTTAAAAGACGTGCTGATTATGCAGCCCTCTCAGCCGTGAAACAGAAACCTGATGAGGAGGTGACTGACTTTAAAATCAGATATGAGAAAGAATTCAAAGTTCACTGCGGTATTATTCCAGCCGAAAATGATGACTCAGCTTTTCAACAACAGCTGAAAAATGGCCTGTTACAATCTTTTCGTCCTGAGATCGGAAACTGGGTAAGAAAACATCTGATAGAGGTCGACACATGCTCCGTGACGGTCTTAATGCAGTGGGCGCGTCACGCAGAAAAAATTATAAAAAACAGAAAAGCCGGAAATAACGCTGATAACAAGACGAATGTGTTCCTTAGTGATGACTCAGACGTATTTTACAGCGGCCCTTCGAGAAAACATAACAGACGGGGTCGCGTGAGACCGAGACATAATGATTTTAACACATTCAGGCAGCCACATCCGGAAAGCTGCTATTCGTGCGGAAAATTGGGTCATTTTTCGCGAGATTGTTACAAAAACTCCCAAGGGAGGGGAAGGGGCGCTCACAGAGGGCAGTTTCAAGCTGCCCCTAGTCACTATCAAAACAGAGGGTTTAATGAAAATTTCTCAGCTGCTCCAAACCACCCTCAAAACGGAGGGTTTAATGGAGATTTATCAGCTGCTCCACCGCACCCTCAAAACAGAGGTTTCAGTGCATGACTAGATGAAAGTGCAGCCAGCTCTGACTTTGCCCAAGGTCAAGAGATAGTAAACATATGCTCAGCATGGAACTTATTGAGCTCACTGAAAGAGAAGCCGTATGTGACGTTGCGGGTGAACACGATCCCTGTTGATTTTTTGTGTGATACAGGCGCGTGCAAGACTGTTTTAAAAACCAGCATTCCTGGTCTGAAACCATCACAAAACTCCATCTGGGTAAAATCAGCAGATGGTATGACAAATAGACAAATGATTTCAAAACCAGTACACTTCACAGATGAAGAAACTGGCTACTCCTTCTCAGCAAACGTCGTGATATCACCTGATTGTCCAATTAACCTTCTTGGTAGAGACTTGTTGACAAAACTCGCCATTGCTGTAGTCCCCGTCCAGGATGGGATGAGAGCAGCAAGATTAAATAAAACACAGATTTATGCAAATCAAAGCCTTATTGACGTTTTCTGCTCATATGATCTGGGTTCAACTAATAACCTGGCAGCTGCTTCTACATTGATGCAGGAGGCAGGAAGTGTGTTAACAGCCCTTGAAGATGAAATGCCTTTAAGTCAGCTACATTTAACAATGAATATTCTTAAACAAGATGACACAGACTACATAAATGCTTTTCTGGCAGAAAAGCAGGTCACCATGGCGATCGCTGAGCTATACACCGACAGACATTCTCTCGCCGCTGCAACAGTTCTCCTGCCTGAACAACAAAAGCATTTTTACAAACTGGACACAATCCCACACATATGTTTGTTTAAACCAAACGACATGCAATGGAGAGATGTGGGTTTTCAGATCAGAACAGCGGCTGTTTCCACAGACTTCTCTCCCCCACAAAATGAATGGTCATACAGTGCGTCGTGCAAAATGTGGAAGAAACAGCTTTGTTTGGTTCTGATGTGTGAACCCAGAGTGCATGCTCTCTCCTTATGACAATCAGACATGGTGCTCCTCTCAGAACGTGATGAGGCAGACCTGAGACAATTACCTGAAACATTATGGTCTTCTGGGCCTTCAGATGTTGGGTTATTGAATTCCATCCCTCCAGTACAAATAAAGCCAAAATCAGATTGGCGACCAGTGGTTAAACAGTATCCACTGAAACCGGAGGCCGTGAAAGGCATTACACCAGTCATTTCTGATTTATTGAAAGCAGGTGTAATTAGAAAGTGTTCTGATTCCCCCTGCAATACCCCTATCTTTCCTGTTCAAAAGGCCAACAGGGAGGATTGGAGACTTGTCCAGGATCTGAGGGCTGTGAACGAGGCGATACAATCGATCGCCCCAAACGTTCCAGACCCCCACACTCTGCTGAACTCTTTAAATCCAGACAACAAATATTTTACAGTGATTGATCTCAGTAATGCATTCTTCAGCATACCCATTCACACTGACTCACAGTTCTGGTTCGCGTTTACTTTTGAAAAAACAAGATTTACGTTCACTCGGCTTCCGCAGGGCCTCACATTTAGCCCCACAATATTTACACAAGCCATCATGTCATGTTTGTCTGACCTTGTGTTGAGTGAAGGTAGTCAGTTGTTGGTTTACGTGGATGACATTTTAGTCGGATCACCAACAGAAGAAGCATGCAGACGTGACTCAATCACACTGCTGAAACATTTAGCACAAACAGGTAACAAAGTGAGCAGATCTAAGATACAGTGGGTACAGACTGAAATCAGTTATTTGGGACATACACTATCAGCTGATGGAAAACAGATACAGCAGAAAAGAAAACAGGCCATTGCTGACGCACCGAGGCCTGAAACAAAAAAACAAATGATGAGTTTTCTTGGTCTCAGTAATTTTTGTAGATATTATATCCCACATTACGCCGAGCTGACACAACCTTTGCTCTGTTTGATCTATGACACTCCTATGACCTTGACAGACAAAATCACTTGGACTGAGCCCGCGAAGCAAGCCTTCTTAACATTGAAGCAGAAACTCATTCAAACAACTTCTTTGACTCTGCCTGACTATTCAAAACGTTTTACACTGACTGTTGATTGTAGAAACAGCTTTATGACATCAGTTCTTCTGCAAAAGCATGGAGACAAAATGAAACCTCTTGGTTTTTACTCAAAGAAATTAGACTCTGTGGCATTGGCTTTGCCACCGTGCGTTCAAGCAGTTTGTGCTGCTGCAATGGCTGTGCAGATCACAGCTGACTTGATCTTGTTTCATGAGACAGACCTCCTTGTACCTCATGCCGTGGACGTGTTGTTGCTGCAGAGCAAAATGAACATCCTGTCCCCAGCTCGCCACCTCTCCTACACTGCACTTTTGTTATCACAGAGCCACATAAACATCAAACGTTGTAATGTCTTAAACCCAGCAACATTTCTTCCACTCCCAGATGACGGAACACCTCACAGCTGTTTAGAAATCACTGAACAGGTTCGTTTGCCCAGATCTGATTTAACTGACACACCTCTGACTGACGGGTTAGTTTGGTTTGTGGACGGATCATGTTTCAGGACTGACACAGGAAAAACTCAGACTGGTTATGCAATTGTCCAGCTCCCTGACGTTATCATAGAAGCAAAGCAGCTGTCCCACCATCACTCAGCTCAGGCTGCAGAAATAATTGCACTCACACGCGCATGCCAGCTGGCTGAAAGACAAAGTGTTACTGTTTACACGGACAGCCAGTACGCCTTCTCAACTCTGTTTTACTTTGCCAAGCAATGGGAAAACAGGGGTATGTTGACATCTAGTGGGAAACCTGTGACACATGCAAAACTTTTGACAGAACTTTTAAATTCCATCCACAAACCAAACAACATTTCTGTTTGCAAATGCACTGCTCACACCAGAAACACAGACTTTGTTTCAAATGGTAACAGATTTGCTGATTTTGTAGCTAAAGAAGCTGCTAAGGGAATTTATGGCTCATGTTTTTTGATGAGCTCACTGAATGAAGACATGATTAATAAATCAGTTCTTTTGGATATGCAAAAAGCTGCTCCAAAGCAGGAAAAACAGATGTGGGAGGCCCGAAATGCCCAGCAAAATCATGATGAGAACGGTTTATATCATATAAATAATAAACCAGTTCTACCAAAATCTCTGTTCAAAGCTGCAGCAATTGTAGCTCATGGGCTGTGCCATGTTTCAAGTGCTGGGATGATTGACATGATTCAAAGACATTTTACCACTTTTGGCCTTGATTCATTTTTGAAAGGTTTTTGTAAAGCTTGTCTTGTTTGCATCAGACACAACTCACAGGGTAATTTGAGACCTAAAAGGGGCTCTTTTCCAACACCTAATTACCCATTTCAAAGAATGTACATGGACTTCATTGAATTGTCACCTAGTGGTCAATACAAATACTGTCTTGTAATGATTGATTCTTTTTCAAGATGGGTGGAAATAAGGCCAAGTAAACATGCAGACGCTCTCACAGTTGCTAAAGCCATTTGTAAAGATATTATTCCTGTACACGGGATCCCAGAAACGATATACAGTGATAATGGACCTCATTTCGTTAATCAGGTCATACGTGACATGGCTATGCACCTAGGCTTGACTTTAAAAAATCATTGTGCCTATCATCCCCAAAGCGCCGGACTGGTCGAACGAACAAACGGTACAATCAAATCCAGGTTAAGAAAAACCATGGACACCACAAAACGTCCATGGCCAGAGTGCCTAGACATTGTGAAATTGTACATGAGAATCACTCCAACAACTAATGGTCTGACCCCTTTTGAGATAATTCATGGCAGACCATACCGAATGCCTCTTTTCTCACCAGATCTGCAAAAAGCAGATGAAGAACAGACTTTAGCAGATTACATGATAAAAACACTTAAAGAAAAAGAAGTGTCAAAGACAATTTTACTGCCTTCTGATTCTCTGTTTCCCCAGGAAGAAACGACAGCAGTGACACCGGGTGACTGGGTCTTCATCCGAGTGGTCAAACGAAAATCTTGGGCGTGTCCACGTTGGGAAGGACCGTATCAAGTACTGTTGAGTACACCAACTGCTGTCAAAATCGCCGAAAGATCTTCCTGGATCCATCTCAGTCACTGCAAGCTGCATAAGGTACTGGACTCTTAGGTCATTAGAACAGTG
This sequence comes from Garcialebias charrua, assembly GCA_038048925.1. NCBI lineage: Eukaryota > Metazoa > Chordata > Actinopteri > Cyprinodontiformes > Rivulidae > Garcialebias > Garcialebias charrua. The sequence goes on along the minus strand of JBBPBX010003115.1, from coordinate 75,919 downwards.
GTGGATGACTGGCTACAAAGGGGGCGCAGCAATTTAGAGTGCGTCATCTCAAACCCAGTGAAGAAACCAACGACCCTGTTCTGTTAGGACTATTTTGAGATCAGTAATTCTGTAAGCTGAGCAACAATGGGGGCTCCACATGCCAGGTGGACTCTCTACTGCATTGTGACTGCAGCATGGCACATAGCCAATAGTGACCTCAACAACCTGCTGAAAGCTGATTCAGAACACCCACATGACTACAGCACCAACTTGTGGTGGCAACTAATGAACAAAACAGCCTATGAAGGTGAAGCTACTAACTGTTATGTCTGTGCCCATCTGCCTTATGCCACCCAAAACTCAGGCCTCCGACCAGCAGCTGTGTCCACAGCTCAACAAGCGTGTCTGTATGGTCTGAGCACCCACGCAGGAACAGGCAGCTGGGCTAAACGTGACTACTCAGTGCCACTGTCCAACGAGGTAAAGAACACCCACACAGACCTAGACAGACGTTTGGCCATGGCTTCTATGGGATACGACTTTGCTTCAAACTGCAGTATCACCTCAGACGTGATGCCCCTACCCCAGATGTCGATAAAACTACCTGAACTGATCACGGTGTCCCATTTGTCAGTTGGAGCTCTGGGATACTGTGTTTACAACAACGGAACCACTCCAGTGGGCCTGGTACCCTGGAACTTATGTGACAAAGTGTATTCCTTCTGTGATATAACAAGAAAAAAGAATGCACCGAACTACATCCACTGTGTTTTCTGCAGAGCAGGGCGGCCATATGCAAAGGCCAACTGTTCAAAGTTTGAAGATGTCACAGACTGCACGCAACTCCTTGAACAAAGACCCTTCAATGTCAGCCTGCAAACGAGAGGACGTCAGAAGAGCACCCACTGCAGCTTGTCAGTACCAGGTGACAAAGGCTCTCGTGTATTAACTGACTGGTATTTCTTGTGTGGTCACAGAGCCTACACTGCACTACCACCTGATTGGGGGGGCCTTTGTGCTTTGGTCCCCCTATCCAACCCAATGTTCGTACTGAGGAAAGCGCTGATACCCTCAGCCCACCGGACAAGACGGTCCCCAATGCCTGAGGTAAAAAGATGGGGAGGGCTTACCACTACCACCGGCGTTCCATGGGAATTTAGGATCTGGAATGGAGGAGAGAAATTCTTCCAAGGACTCTTCCCATTTGTGGGAGTCGGTGAGGTACGAGATCACGTTGAAGTCAACAGATATGCCCTTCTCCGTCTTATCAACGACACCTATCATTTGGCAAATGGGACCCTGAGCGAACTGAGCGGACTGAAACAGATGATCTTGCAGAATCGTGTTGTCCTTGATTTGTTGACAGCATCACAAGGCGGCGTATGTAAAATCATTGGAGAAACATGCTGCACCTACATCCCAGATGAAACAGGAACAGGAGGAGACATCCATGATGCTTTACATGATCTGAGTGATCTCAAGAACTATGTTGAAAGTGGGACTAGAGGAGCAAACCCTGTAGATCTTTGGTCATGGTTCATCTCTGGACCATGGTGGCATCTCCTTTTGAAGATCTGCACTCCTCTTCTAACGGTGTTGTTCCTGTTCTGCATTCTCTTCTCCTGTGTGATACCACTTTTAAAGAAAATGATGATGAAAGCTTTCACAGGTGTTTTGATCAGCTTGCACCAAACTCGTCTGGAACAAAATGAAGATGATTTCACTCCTCTGAAAGATGAGTGTTGATTAGCCAAAAAGTAAATACAGAGTGATTCCGTGTGCTGAAAAATTTCACAAATGTCTGGTACTAAGATAATGTTAGTTTTTCTAGGCTATATTTTAAAATCAAAGTAATTTCAAGCCAAACTTTTAATCATTTTATTTGCTTATTTTAATCCTGTTTTGGTTTTAATCAGCCACTGAAAGGGTACAGAAATTTGAACTGAAATCTTTTATTCACTTTATTTTATTTTTATGTGTGTCCATAAAGGACCTCTTTATTTGCTGTGTTTTTAATTGTTTCCCACATCTTTAACAAACATACTGAGTTCTTATTATTGCTTTTCCCACATCTCTGAATATGTATTGGTTCTTTTATTTTCAAATAGATTATTTCTTTTATTTGTTTGACACAAGTCCAATATATTTTTGTTTAATACAAATCAAATAGATTAGTTCTTTTTATTTGTTTAACACCAATTAAATAGATTAGTTTTTAACATATATATGCTTCTTTTAAATAATAAAAAAGGGTTTATTTCTTTGGAAAAACTTTTAGTTTTTGAGATTAAATAGATGGATCCCCTCTGAAATTTGTTATTCCTCTTAAAACTTTGAAATAAGCCATGAAATAAGACCATATTAACTACAAAGTTCTCCTCAAATATTTATTCCTCACAAATATTGAAATAAGTCATGCAATATGACAATCATCACCACAGAGTTATCCAAAACTTTATATCTCTCAAACCATCCTAAAAATGTGATCCTGAATTTGTCAGGGCGTTACTGTGGAGGCACGGGACGGTGGTGTGAGTTTTTGCCCCTAATTAGAATTCGGCCTCAGGGGATGTTTTTCCATACCACTCACAAAATTGATAATGATTAGTTTATATGATAAGAGGATGGGATGATGGAGATATTCAACATTTATCATCTAAAACTAATCACTCTGAACAATAATTCTTACCCAGCTCACTTTAATATAATGTTCTCTGTTCACATTCAAACAATTAATTTGAGATACAAACAGTGTTGGTCCTTGAGGAAGAACAGACAAACTTCTTTGTTTGTTCATGGTACAATGTTTTGATTAGATGTTCCTGCCTCATGCAGAACCCTGACTGCAGTTTATCTATCTGTATAATGTCAGAGATTTGTGTAACTTGTCAAAACTCCTCCTCCTACTTGTATAAATGGTTTGTGATAGCTGCACAATTCGGATTTGTGCAAGAATGTGTTCATGAGACCAACCAAGTTTCAGAAGTACATTAAAAAGCCTAATCCCCTTTGCAAAGTTTCCATGATTCTGTCTAACTCATTTCTCTTGTTTATCTTGTGTGGTTTTTATTAAGGTAACAGGGGTTCAAAATCCCCATCATTTTGACATAGAGACCATTCTTAATGTTGTCATTAAGTCCCCGAAAAAAAGCATCTGTGAGTGCCTCCTCGTTCCAGTGGCTGCCTGCAGCAGTAGAATGAAAGTCAATGATATATTCAGTAACTCGACGGTTACCTTGTGTGATGGAGAAGAGGCGTCTGGCCGCCTCTCGCTCAGGAAGAACGGGATCAAAGACTCTGCACAGTTCCTTGGCAAAATTCTGAAAAACATAGCAAAAACGTGAATCCCGTTGCCATTCGGTGGTTCCCCACCTCTTGGCTTTGCCAGAGAGAAGGGAGATCATGTATGCCACTTTTGACCTCTCAGAGGGAAAACAGGATGGTTGAAGCTGAAAATGGATTTCACACTGGGTGATAAATGGGCGGCATTGGTCGGGTTCACCAGAAAACAGTTCTGGTGGGGTTAACTTGGGCTCCCGGGCTGGTTCTGATGGTGGTCCGACAGCGGCTGAGTCCTGCTGGTGAGGTTGGGGCGCCATCTCCTTTAACATACGAACAATGTCAGTCATACCAGATTCTAATTTAGAAATAGCCCCTTCGACACCAGAGCGCCAGTCTTCAGAAGGTGAGTGGTCCATAATATTGGCCAGATAGTTCTGTCACGAACCCAAAATGACCGGACCAAAATCACCACAAAAGTTTAGACAATTAAATCAAAGTTTTTATTTTCTTTGTTCTGCTCTGATTGGCTCTGGTGTCAATCAGGGACCACTGGCTGGAACGAGTCGTCTCACAGATGGATGGGTTTTCCGAGCGGGGTGAAACTCCAGCTGATCAGGTCCAATGGGGAGAAACTCCAGCTGATCAGGTCCAGCGGGGAGAAACTCCAGCTGATCCGGTCCACTGCGGGGAGGGGCTGATGCCGGTGAAGGAAAGCAGCCGGCCGCAGCGAGGCGTGACGTAATCCAGCAGATGAAGGAACACACCAGAACGCAGGAGAGCAGATGATCCAAATAGGGGCAGGCGATGAGACGAAGTCAGGCGATCCAGGGTCAGTCACATTAATCCAGCAAACGACAGTCCGAGAGGGAGAAGGCAGAGGCAGGTGTGCAGGCAGGCGAGACGTCAGAACCAGGAAATCAATGAGGCGAGGATACATGAAACAGGAAGAGGGACAGAAACGGGCGCGGGATAACTACTTGCTGTGAACAGTTTTCGACTATCTGGCAAATACCTGGTGTGAGAGTCTGACTTATAAAGGGTGTAGCAGCAGGTGCAGCTGATTTGAAACTAATCAGCGCAGCAGTGAGGAGCGCAGCAGTGAGGACAAACCGGTTCCAAAATGAAGGCAAACCTAAACCCACATACAGACAGGAGACAGGACAAACCGGTTCCAAAATGAAGACAAACCTAAACCCACTTACAGACAGGAGACAGGACAGAATCCAGAAACAACAAGCAGTGTTGTACAGAGTGAGACTAAAATCTAAATCTAACCTAACAGGCGTGAAACGTGACAGGAAACGAAAATATTAATCTATAATGGAAATATTAATCTAAAATATTAATCTATAATGGAAAACAAAGCTGGGCACCGCTAATTAAAAAAATAGTTCCACAATTTCTAAAACGCTTATTAATTTTTTTAGGTCCACAATTTCAAAAGCACAAATGTCTTATGAAAATTAGGGGAAGCTAATCTAATCCGCTATTTATATATTTCTATATTATATATATATATATATTTATATATAGCCGGCAGCGTTATCAATATTTGCACTACACTGCCAACTGAAAAGTAACAAAAATGATCCTAAAAGGATGAAATTACAAAAATCAAAGGATTTATTTAATACTTTACGTACATATATTCTATTCGGCCACGAAATTAACAAAAAATAGAATGATCTTTTAATCCCTAAAACCACGTTTAAATCTCAAATACACGGGTGTGTCGCCACCGCATTTATACATAAAGTAACCCAAATACATGAAACTAACGACTCGCCGTCGAATGGTCGACACAAAAGACACAATAAAATCATCCGGCCACGTTAATTTGGCTTGAAACAGCGGGGTTCTCTACGGATTTATCCATTAGTAACCCAGCACAACCAACAGGCAGACACAGCGTTAGCGTCTATAGGTAGTCAACAGATTTAATGAAAAGTAACTAAAATACATAAAAATAACGACTCACCGTCAAATGGTCGACACAAAACCCTCAATAAACTCCTCCGGCCGCGTTAATTTGGCTTGAAACAGCGGGGTTCTCTACGGATTTATCCATTAGTAACCCAGCACTACCGGCAGACACAGCGTTAGCGTCTATAGGTAGTCAACAGATTTAATGAAAAGTAACTAAAATACATAAAAATAACGACTCACCGTCAAATGGTCGACACAAAACCCTCAATAAACTCCTCCGGCCGCGTTAATTTGGCTTGAAACAGCGGGGTTGTCTGCGGATTTATCCAAGTACCCAGCACAACCAGCTAGCCACAGAACTAGCCCTCGAGTTCACGTCTGACCCGGAAGATGTCAAGATGGAATAGTCCATTTTTAGTAGGGGGATAAAGAAATCGACCGTTTTTTTATTGCGTATTTAATGATCGTTTTCATCGTAACTATAATTATTTTTATGTTAAATGTACATTAACAAGCAGGATCAATGTTAGTTATGTAGGTGACTGCACGGGGCGAGGCGGGGCCGGGGCCACTGCTGAAATGGGACCCCCAGGCATTTACCTACATGGTCTGTTCTCAGCTCTGCCCCCCTTCCCCTCACACCCTTCCTCCTTTCTGCTGTTTACGGTGGGGAAAAAGGTAAAACAAGCAGCATAAGAGCTTGTAAATAAGTTTATTGGTTTTTACTGATAGATAATTAGTTATTAGCGGTACTGCATTTTAAATAAAAATAGCACAAATCCGCTTATGAATTATAAAAGTTAGTCAATTCACAAAAACGCTGACAAAAAGTTTAGGTCCACTGTAAGCGGATTAGCGCTTTAGCGCTACCTAGCGTTCATTTGTCCACCACTGATGGAAAATATTAATCTCTAAACCTATAAAAACATATTAACATATGAATCTCTAAAACTAAAACTAATGCGCAGCACAACAGGCAGTGGTGCAGGGTGGTCAACCGCCCCACTGTTTAAAATTTTGTTTTTGACGTGCCGCACATTTCTTTCACTTTTGCAGCTTAATAATAATAACTAACAGTTTTGGGTTTCCTGTGACTTATTTGCTGTAAGATAAATGGTAGGAGCCTAATATATGCTCCCAATGTTTTGTTGGGTCTTTTTTTGTAAACAACAAATTACTTTTTTTTGCAGTTTTAATTAGTTAATTATTTTTTGCATCTTGAGATCCTATGACATCATCAACTACTTGAGCTCTACTCGAGTATTATTATGTTAATGTCGAGTTTAAAAAGTATGTACTCGTTCAACCCCTACCTCTCACACCACACACCTCATGCAAGAAAAGTCATATTTTCTCTTAGCCAGGACCAAAGCATCACCATTTTACCAACTGAAAGTGGCCCTCAACACTTATGATTGACCAGGAAATAAATAACCACTTTGCAGAGTGACACCACTACATGAGAGCACGAAGAAGGACTCAACCAACACTTACAAAAATAAATGGTAAATGGGCTGTACTTATACTGTATATCATCTTTCTATCTAATCACGACACTCATAGCACTTTAAAAAACTATTTGTCCTCATTTACCTCCACACACACGTTCATACAGCACTCTGTTACATCTCTACAAAGATAATCTGAATCTGTAGAGACTAATCAGAGCTTTAGATCCCATTCAAACACCAATAGGACACACATCAGAGGCATTTAGGGGTCCAGTGTCTTGCCCAGGGAAACTTCAACATGTGACTGCTGGTGGAATTAAACCCCCAACTCCCCTATTGGAGGACAACCTCTCTAACCACTCAGCCACAGCTGCCCATGTAGAGTTTCTCAAAGAAGATCACAGAATATCTGCAACAACTTGAAAAGGACAAGGTAATCAATCATTAATTTTACCACTAATTTTATTCAGGGGAAGCCACCCCATGCTTATATGGACTTCCCAAAATTCACACAATAGGAGCGCCACTCAGACAGACCCATCATGAGTAGCATAAACTCAGTGATATGCAACAATGCAAAATATTTTGTTGGTATTTATGTCCTCTTGTTAAACACACCCCATGGCATACAGAACTCCATAGATGTTTCAAACAAAGTTCAACATTTGAAGCTGGCTGAAGTAGAAACACTTAACATTTTTTATGTCTCCACTTATCACTTCTATACCCACATCAGAGACAGAGGAAGCCATCAGGAAACATGTTAACAAGATAATGACCTTAACAACAGGAGACCCTGCTTGAGCCACAATTTACTTCAAGTTCAATGACAGTTTTTACAGACTGACCCATTGTGGTGCCACCATGGAATCTCCAGATTGTGGACAATCACTACATGGAGGAAATTGAAAAGAGAATCATGAACTCCTTCAATGGAACACTGAACCATGTGTTCAGATATGTAGATGATACCTGAGTCCAAATTCAAGCTAAGGAAGTAGAAGTGTTCACCAGACACATCAACTCTGCAGACAACATCATGTTTATCAGAGGATGCCGACAACAACAAACTGCCTTTTATTGGACTGTTTTGTGCATAGGGAAGGAGAAAGAACCCTCAAAATTGAAGTTTAGAGGAACGCAACTCATGCAGATCAGTAAATTCTCTTCGACTCCCTCCACCCTAGGACACAAACTTTATGTTATCAAAACTCCACACCATCAGGCCGAACAGGTTCAGAAAAGGACTGAAGACGGAAAAGGAACAGAGAGACATCAAAGAAGCGTTCCAAATATTTGAATATCCTAACTGGGCCTTTGTCAAATCAGCAAAAAAATCCAAAAATGCTGCAGAACAAAGCAGAGAGAAGAGCAAACATAAATGCATTGTCATCCCATATGTTGATGGAGTTGCTGAAAAACAGACAGATTTTCTCCAAACACAATATCCTGGAACCTTTTAAACCCAAAAGGACCTTCAGACAGAGGCAGGTCCATCCCAAGGACAGAACTCCCAAACCCGAACTGAGCAGTTTGTCTGCAGTTCAGTGCAGTTTGAAATGTTCAGACCTCTAAGTTGGATAAACTAACCAACCTCTTCACAGACTTAGTGTCAACACCAGAGAGCAGCTCTTCAGGACACAACTCAGCTGTCCACCTACATTTCCAGGATAAGAGACACATTGCTGAGGACCAAAATGTCCATGTTTTAGACAGAGAAGATGATAGTTTAAGACGGGAAGAAGGAAGCCATTTATGTCAAACAAGAAAAACTTTAAACAGAGGAGAATGTCTCAGATTTAAACAACAACAAAAAACTACAATGCAGCATTAGGCTTGATTCCCAGTCAGTTTTTGGCTAATTCACACTTGCATGCATGTGGCCAAAACATCTCTCGGCAAGCCAGAGAACGAAGAGTGTAATCCATTGAATAACATCATTTAAAAACCACACTTGTATGGACAAAGAAAAACAAGAAATGTCATTGCACTTGCCCGATTGTGGGTTACCGGGGCCCCACCCTGGAGCCAGGCCTAGGGGAGGGACTCATTGGCGACTGCCTGGTGACTGGGTCTCTACTCATTGGGCCCATTCGGGCTCAGCCTGAATGAAGAACATGGGTTTGCCTTGCTGTGGGACCACCACCTGCAGGAAGGGCCATACGAGTTAAGTGCAAAGAGTCATTGGTTGTAGCCGAAGGTGGGGTCTTGGCACTCTGACACTGGCTTAAAAAAGCTGACTCTTGGGTCATGGAACATCATACCTATGGTGGGAAAATAGCCTGAGATTGTGCATGAGATAGAGAGGTACCAACAAGATATAAGCTATGTTTACATGGACATAAGTAATCGTATTAAACGGCCATTCAGAATAAAAATGTGTTATGTAAACACCCCATTTGGATTATTCTGAGCTGATTCAGCTCGATCCGAATGAATTTGCAATACGAATGAGAGGGGTGGTTTATGTTAATTCATAGTCCGAATGGTGTACATGTAAACACTGAATATTATAATTTTATTCTGATTGTGGAAAACTGACCTGACTGCGCATGTTCGACCTATGTCTACCTCACATATTTCCACCTGACAAAATGCTAATTTGTCAGGGAAGCAAAATTGGTTGGTGAGCGTCAACATTTCTACTAGAAGCTTTGAAAGAGCTCAGAATTATTTGCATTAACTGTATCTCAGTCAGGGAGTGCAGTAATGTCTCCACCATCATTAAACCCTGGCATGGGTCCATGTTGGGTGCTCAGATTTGTTTACATTCATCACAAAATTTGAACTTTTTCTTCTGTTTTTTAAAGGAAAGTTTACCACTCTGCGCATGTCAGAACTACTATTCTGAATAAAAGACCGCTGCATGTAAACACTTGTCATGAACGGATTGTGCCCATGTAAATGATACATTTGGATAATTCGAATATATTTCAATCCGATCAAATAATTTTGCACATGCAAACAAAGCTATGGTTGGGTTCACCTCGATGCACAACATGAACTCTGGAACCAATCTTTTTCAGAGGGCTGGACTTTATTCCAATCTGGAGTTACCCTTGGTGAGAGGTGCCAAGCTGATGTGAGTTTACTCTTAAACCCCCGTTTTGTTCCTGTGTGTTAAAGTTTTCCGCAGTAGATGAGAGGGTAGCTTCACTGTGCTTTCAGGTAGGGGGATAGGCTCTGATGGTTGATTGTGCCTGTACATCAAATGGCAGTTCAGAATAGCGGCCCAGGAGCAGCGTGGTGACGGTGTTCTGTGTTATATGTTGTTTAAAAAGTTGTAAAAGATAAAAATAAAAAAACAGGGAGCGGCGGGCCTGCAGCCCACAGATCAGACCGGCCCACCGGGAAATCTCCAGGTTGTCTCGATTGGCCACTCCGGACCTGTGGAGGAAGATCTTTGAGTTATCAGACTCCTTTCTTGGGGAACCAACTTCCAGTTTCTGTCCATGAGGCTGGCACATTGTATACTTTTAAGATAGGCTTAAGACTTTCCTTTTTGATAAATCTTATAGTTAGGGGTGACTTAGGTTTCCTGAACTATCCCTTAGTTATGCTGCTGTAGGCTTAGATTGCTGGAGGACAAACTGACCACATTTCTTCACCATGCTAATATCTGTTTAGTATTTGTAAATTTTTCTATCCTTGACATGTTTTTGTCGTTCTTCCAGTAGGAGGTACACCTGCACCTACATCTGGACCTGCCATTCAGTGTTCTTTTGCCTCTCCTTCCAGTCCTCTTAAACCCAGCCAGTCAAAGCAGATGGCCGCTTGTCCTGAGCCTGGTTCAGCTGGAGTTTTTTTTTCCTTTTAAAAGGGAGTTTTTCTTTTCCACTGTCGCCTTTGTGCTTGCTCAGGATGGGAGAATGTGACAAAGTGAAGATTCAACGAGTCAGCTGGCTCCTTAGATAGAGAACTTTACTAATTGGCTTTTTATATATGTGAAGGTTTCTGTTCAGTGACTTGAGACAACCTTGTTGTGAACTGGTGCTATATAAATAAACTGAATAGAATTGTTTTATTCCTTGTGTTTCCATGAGTTCAGACCTGTTTGGGTTTTACTCCTTATGAAAACTCTCCTTCCTTTGAGTCTCCTTGTGATTGGATCATGAAGAACCTTGCTTGGAACCTCATACCTCCCGAGCCTCTGGAATCACTTGTGAACAACTATACCCCTTGACTCTATCAAAATAAAGTCATGTCCTTTGGACGGATTCTTCTTCTTGGAACATTTCATCTTTTATCCAAAATACTTTGTTGGTCAGTCTTTTGGACAAAAGACAAAATGTTTCAACAAGAAGAATCCATCCAACATGTCATATTATCACCTGCCACATGCAGCCGTTTTACTATGCACTGACTGGCCTTGAATAAGGTAAAAAAAAGTCCAGTTAAGCTTCAGATGGACTACTGCCAGCGATCCATCAACCAAATGGACATCATTCAGCCGTTGCACTCAGCGGACACGCGCAACTGACAACCCAAACAGGTGAGATCACAAAATATCTGACATGTCAGAGCAGGATCCAATGCAAGCAGAAGCAGGATGAAGAATCTACCCAAATGGGGTTACCACAGGGACTGTGGCAAAGCCCCAATGCAGCTTTCTCCTCCAAAGGGTATGGCGAACTAAACCTAACACTTGGTTATTACCCAGAGCAACTTTAGGGTAGTTCTACTTAAGGTTGAGCGGAAGAGATTCACCCTGACATCTTAACGACCTCCAATTCACAAGTCACATCCTTATCTCACCCCGCAGCTTGTCCAACCTAGTAGCCGGGATTGGGTCGTGCCTCATGAGGAAACTTGAATTCACAGTTGCTCTCCTCCATTATAGAATGGCTATTGTTACTGATCTGATAATTTTTGGAATCTAAGAATAAGATTCCAGGATGTTGTTTAAGATCAAAATTAAGGAAATCTTTAAATACCTCCCCTTGTTGTTGGAATTGAACCAAGTCTCTCTAGTCCATGAACACAAAGTGATGAAACAATTATCCAATATTTTGGGCTTTATACTTTGCTTTAATTAATGATTTGCAAGGTGAACAACATCAAGCAAAATCCAATACAATGATTACATATGATGGTATAATGGGTAAAGTAAATAAATACATTTTTAATTGTTAAGATGGTGTCCAAAGGGGCAAGTAGTTCAACTGATTGGTTGTTTCTTTGCTCCGATAAGCCATTACTGGGAGCTTTGGGTTCTTGAAGATCCTGAGAGCTGTCAAAGAGAAACCTTCCTTCCTGCTAGAGCAGGGCCACGACCTGGAGCTCCAGGGCTATGTCAAGATTCTAAGACTCAAATACTCCCTTATTCAACAAAAAAATATGTTTACCCCACTCATTGTTCCTTTATAGACAACACTCTCTGTTAATACATTGCATAAATGAGCAGATGACCCCAAGGTGTTGATGGAACAATCCTAACTTTCTAGAAATTGAATGTGCAATTGCTGTTATCTTATATAAATGTGTAAAAGAGCGATAATTAGGAAGCATCCCATACAGCATGCTGTCTTTAGACACAGAAGACTCCTTACTGCAGAAGGTAAGGGATAAAATTATTTCACTGTTATGACTGGAAACAGCCAAAACATATTCAATGGACATTGGACACAGAAGAAGTTTAACAAAAATTGTATTTAACTAAAACTAAGAACGTCCAAGCCGGCGAGCTCCTCTCTTGCTTCTCCCACCTGGCCTGGAATGTCTTCTCCTGGTTCAGCATCCAAAAGAAATAAATATTAAATAAGAAAAGTTCAAACGAATGGAGGACTGATGAGTTTGGCCAAAAGGAACAAAACGCCACTCAGGCAGACCCAACCCTGTACTGGGCCGTCGTGTCTCCCCAAGCAACGACCTATCTTACCAAAAGTCCCTAAAGTAACAAAATATGAAAACTGGACTATTAATACTCACACAGTCAAAAGTACAACAAAAAATGAAAAAAGAGAAAAAAGCAACAGTTCCCTCACTGTTGTCGCCAGCTGTCTTCTTCCTGGACAACTGTACAAACATTGCCCTCAGTGTCTCCTATAATAAACTCAATTAAGCCCCCACAGGCAAAAACACAGGTACACACCTCCTAAGTCAAAGCTTAAGTTTCAGTCAGCACTTAAGGTGTCTTAACCTACACAGAACTCTACTTTAAAACAGCCAGAGTCACTTCAAGAGCTCAAACAGCTCAGCTACTACTCCCCCTGGAGCAAACTCACTAACAAGCAGAAAGGGTGGAGATCTCCCTATATCAGTACAACATACAGCTTTATAGCTGTCGGTTTGTTACCATAAGTGTATCTTCAGCCTGTTCATATGAACCTCAGCTGACTTCTGGTGCTCTTTACTACACCAGCTTTTTACTTGGTCCACAAGCCAAATCTTGTGTCCAGCTTCCACACTTGCTCCTATTAAGTCTCCACATTGCTCAAAGCACTGCCTGAGAAATATAAAGGTAGGACCTGCAGGTGAACACCTATGCTGCCTAATTAAGCTTGATTAGAAGACAAAAAAAGGAGGATGCAGTCAGCTTAGACTGTTATTTTTAAACACTTTTAAAAACCCTGGGGTACATAACACTCCCATGGCAAGATTTTTGAATGGGGGAAATGTGCAAGTGTCGTATAAGGACACAACATATCTCCTATACAAAAACAGTGAGTCTAAAATGTAGCAGTCACATTACACAAACTGACTAAAACATCATAAACAGTAAAGAGTCCGTTAAACCGCTATTGAACATGATCTGGTCATGTTCAAAATACTTGAAATTCAAAGAGGTGGTGCATATCACATTCAACCTCATAAGGCCATCGTCTAACCTCACCCACATCAAGGTTGTGTTGTATTACTTGTGTTTGAGAGGGTGTATCTGAAAACAGACAGTTATCCGAGGCGATTAACTGTTTCAAGTCTTCTTTTTTTTGACCATCAAGATGAGTAAACAACACATCTAATTGTGCTAGATAGTGAGAGTTAGGGAGCTTCTCTTCCATTTTCACATGAGGTAAACTATCTTCCTCATTTTCAACACTTTCAGCACTTTCAGCACTGGAGTGTTCCAGCTTGTTTTCAACAAACTCAGACATTTTAACAGCACACACTGAATTCACATTGTTATTATCAACTGATTCAATATATGGTTTGATCATGTTGACATGACACAACCTCGAACCACGTTTTCTATCAGGAGTAGTGATAATATAATCACAATCAGATATTTTATCTTTCACAGCATATGGCCCACAGTAACGAGCTTGTAAGCTTGTGCCTAGGACAGGGAGCAATGTCAACACTTTGTCCCTAGGTTGAAATGTTCTCTCCACAGCCTTTTTGTCAAAGAGAGACTTCATCTTAGGTCAGGGGTCGGGAACCTATGGCTCACGAGCCATATATGGCTCTTTTGATGGTTACATATGGCTCACAGACAAATCTTTAATAATAATAAAAAAGACGATAAAAATATAAAACATGGCCGTGAGTGGCTGGAGCCAATCACAGCTTTCCATGGGTGACTGGAGCCAATCGTCTAATGCGTCACGGACACGGGAGGAGACGTGATCAGGAAGTAAACATCCCTCCTAGCAGCTAGCTTAGCTAGTTGTGGAAACCCGTGTGACGAAGATGGTGGCTAAACGAAAACGAGACAAGGATTATCATACTTTTCAGCCGGAATGGACAGAGCAATTTGCTTTTGTGGAGAGAGCAGGTTCTGTAGTGTGTCTGATAAGCAATGATAAAATTACATCGATGAAACGCTCAAATATAAAGCGGCACTTCGACACATGCCATGCTGCCTTTGCATCAACATATCCTGTGGGGGACAGCAGGAAAAAAGCATGTGAAGAGCTACTGGGCAGAGTGCAAGCAGGTCAGCAGCACCTCCGTGTTTGGACTCAACAAGGTGACTGGAATTCAGCTAGTTTTGCTGGTGCTTTAGCCATTGTGAGAAACGGGAAGCCATTCACAGATGGTGAGTACGCCAAAACATTTATGCTTGATGTTGCCAATGAACTTTTTGACGACTTTTCGGATAAAGACAAGATAATTAAACGAATGAAAGACATGCCTCTCTCGGCAAGAACTTTTCACGATCGTACCATCATGATGGCAAATCAAATTGAGGTAACACAAGTGACGGACATAAACGCAGCTACATTCTTTTCTCTCGCTTTGGATGAGTCAACAGATGTAAGCCATATATCCCAGTTAAGCGTGATTGTAAGATATGCTGTCGGTGACACACTACATGAGGAAAGTCTTGCTGTTTTGCCTCTGAAAGGGACAACAAGAGGGGAGGATTTATTAAAAAACTTTCACTGAGTTCACTAAAGAAAAAAATCTACAGATGGACAAACTTATTTCAGTGTGTACTGATGGTGCTCCGTGCATGGTGAGGAAAAACAGAGGATTTGTAGCACTGATTCATGAACATGAAAAGAGACCCATCTTAAGTTTTCACTGCATCCTACATCAGGAGGTGCTTTGTGCTCAGATCTGTGGCGAGCAGCTTGGTGAGGTGATGTCGCTGGTCATTCAGGTGGTCAACTTTATTGTAGCCCGAGCTTTAAATGATTGCCAGTTTAAAGCACTGTTGGAAGAAGTTGGGAGTAATTATCCTGGTCTGCTCCTGCACAGCAATGTGCGTTGGTTGTCAAGAGGGAAAGTGCTCAGCCGTTTTGCAGCTTGTCTGAGCGAAATCAGGACTTTTCTTGAAATGAAAAACATTGTGCATCCTGAGTTAGCTGACACTGAGTGGCTCCTGAAGTTCTACTATCTCGTGGACATGACTGCACATCTGAACCAGCTCAATGTGAAAATGCAAGGTGTTGGAAATATAGTCTTATCTCTTCAACAAGCAGTGTTTTCATTTGAAAACAAGCTACAACTCTTCATCGCCGACATTGAAACAGGTCATTTACTCCACTTTGAAAAACTGGGAGAGTTTAAAGATGCATGCACAGTAAGTGACCCTGCTCAACATCTTGATCCTCAGCAGCTAGCGGGCTTCACATCTAATCTCCTGCAGTCATTCAAAGCGCGCTTTGGAGAATTTCGTGAGCGCACTCATCTTTTTAAGTACATCAACCATCCACACGAGTGTGCAATGGACAGCACCGACCTAAGTTACATCCCCGGTGTCTCTGTCCTCAGACATGTGGGCGCACAAGTTCAAATCACTGAATGAAGATTTGGAAAGACTTGCACGACAGCAAGCAGAGTTGGCGAGCCAACACAAGTGGGGAGAAATGAAAAAACTTCAACTCGCTGACCAGTTGATTGTCAAAACTTGGAATGCGCTTTCCATCACATACAACACACTGTAACATGTGAGTATTGCTGTACTGACCATGTTTGGCTCTACATATGCATGTAAGCAGTCTTTCTCACATCTAAAGAACATTAAGACCAACCTGCAATCACTTTTAATGGATGGAAGTCTCAAGGCCTGCATGAAGCTTAACCTCACTACATATCAACCACACTACAAGGCCATCAGCAAAACCATGCAGCACCAGAAGTCACATTAATGGTAGGGATGGGGCCGATCCGATCCAGTATCGATATCCGATACCAGCATAGTTTCAGTATCTGGTATCGGTTCCAACCTACCGATATTTTCCGATCCAGTTTCAAAGAGTATTTATGTTCAATCACATTCTGTGACTGCTTTAACAGTGTGTGAGTTAAACCAAATGACAACACTTTGGACCTCACAACAGGAAGAACTTAAACTTTAACAGTGAACAGGAGGCAGGTCTTCCCCACACACATCCTTCTTACTCATGGTTCAGTTGGAAAAACTAAAAAAACGCTAAGCATGATGGGAAATACAACACAGCCACTCCCTTAACCAGTAAGGCAGTGGATTTTGTTGTCTTTCCCATAATGCTTAGCAGTATTTTAGTTTTGAAAACTAAAAAAAAAACGCTAAGCATGATGGGAAATACAACACAGCCACTGCCTTACTGGTTAAGGGAGTGGCTGTGTTGTATTTCCCATCATACTTAGTGTTTTTTGAGTAAGAAGGACGTGTTCATGCCTCCTGTTAGCTGCTAAAATTTGTGAGGTTCCTGTGGTTAGGCTCAGAGAGTCTTCATTGGATGTCTCACACCGTGTTGAAATAAATGTTCTCAGTTCAAAATATCCGTTATACACAGTCGTGTACTTGAACGGTAACGGATCGGAAAAGTATCGGTATCGATCGATACCTAGTTCTTAAGTATCGGTATCGGATCAGAAGTGAGAAATGTGGATCGGTGCATCCCTAATTAATGGTAAGAAATACTTTATTTATCACTGTTAACAACAGCATAACAATGTTATTAAAAAGCATTCAGAGACTTATTGTACTTTAAAAGTGTTGGGCTTCATAAAATGTACACATTAACTTGTTTTTAGTTTTAAAAATATTGTACGGCTCTCACGGAATTACATTTTAAAATATGCGGTGTTTATGGCTCTCTCAGCCAAAAAGGTTCCCTACCCTTGTCTTAGCTTGTGCAACTTGCATGTTTTTCTGAGCAATTTCACATCCTCGTTTCAACTTAAAAGGAAAATCACTGACATAGTCTAATAGGTTTTTATCAGTGTTATCACACAGCCATTTCTCTTTTAAAAGTTTTAGAGGACCGTAAACATTGTGAGCGAACACCAACTCAGCAGGACTAAAACCTAAAGACTCCTGAACCACTTCACATATTATGAACATTTGTAAATGTATTCCTTCATCCCAGTCTTTCTCAAACTCTAAACAGTATGTGCGTAACATTGTTTTCATGGTTTGATGAAAACGTTCAAGAGCACCTTGACTCTCAGGAAGATAAGCAGTAGAACAGGAATGCTTAATGTTCAACTGGTCTAAAACTTGTGCAAATATATTTGACATAAAATTACTGCCTCGATCAGTTTGTACTACACGTGGTAGTCCAAATAGTGAGAAGAATTTTGTAGGAACTTTGACTACCACTGGAGTAGTTATCTTACGTACGGGAAACACTTCAGGGAACCTGGTAGAGGTACACATGACGGTTATTAAAAACTTGTTCCTAGTTTTTGTTGTAGGTAGAGCACAACGCAATCAACTATGACACGTTCAAATGGTTCTGCTACAACAGGTATTGGATACAGAGGGGCAGGAGGTATTACTTGATTTGGTTTTCCTGCTATTTGGCAAACGTGACAACAGTGACAATGCTGAATGACATATTTCTTCAATCCAGGCCAAAAGAAATGACGCAGTATGCGGTCATAAGTTTTTCTGATCCCTAAATGACTAGCTAATGGATTGTCATGTGCCAAACATAATACTTCAGCATGATAAGGTATGGGAAGTACAATTTGTATTACCTGACAATATTCCTCATCAGGACGAACAGTTAAAGGCATCCATTTGCGCATTAACATGCCTTGCTTTAAAAAGTATCCCGTATTTAGTAGTTTAGGATCATCAGGTAAGTCATCAGCAAACAAGGTTTTTAATGTTTCATCTTTCTTCTGTAAATCAATACACTGTTGTCTAGACAGCGACAATTTTGTTTCGTTCAACTCTTCTACAAATGTTTCCATTTTTATAGGAACTGGTTTCTCTTCAGTACTCATCATAAAACTATCACATAAGTGAATGTCAACATCTGCTTCTTCTTTTTGTTGATGCTTGTAGGTTGCTAGTGTCATAGCACATGACGTGAAAATATCAGGAAATGTGCATGCCAGCTCATCTGGTTGAGTACACAGCACCGGGATGGGTGTTACTTCAGGAGTAACAAGCACACGTCCTCCAGCTAAATCATTTCCCATGATCATGGAGATTCCTGTAATGGGAAACTTGGTCGTATCCCTACCACAACTTCTCCAGCACATAATTCAGAGTGAATTACAATTCTAGCTAAAGGCACATTAAAATTGTGCATACTAAAACCACATATAGGTAGTTGTGTTTTAATAATCTCAAGTTCATCAGAAGGTAGAACATCTTCTAATATGAAGGATTGAGAAGCAATTGTATCACGCAATATTTTAATTGGTACCTTATCACCAGATAGAGAAGTAGAAACAAACCCATCCATAATAAACGTCCGAAATCCATCGCTCTCAGGAGAACCTGTAGTGGGAGACAGCCGTTTACTCAGGGTTTCAATTAGTGCTACTGGTTTTGGATCTTGTTTTAGCTTAGGGCAATGAGTACTAATGTGACCTTCTTGTCTGCAATAAAAACAAACCACATTATCCTTTGTAGTTGTTCCACATCCAAACGAAGCTCTACTTTCCCTATGTCCTGCAAAACGCACTATTCTACCTGTGAATTGCAGCGGGTCCTCTGAACTTTCCGTTACCTCTGGGTCTGAAAAATCGAGGATACTCAAAACCATCCATCTTAGATTTATCAGGATTAGGTGTTTTGTCAAATTTAGGATGTTCAAAATTGAGCTTGTGGGTCAACATATACTCATCTACTAAAACTGCGGCTTTAGATGCCTCCAACACTCTGTGTTCATTTAAATAAGTAGTTACCCGATCTGGTAAACATTTCTTAAAATCTTCAATTAATATCTGGTGTTTAAACTGTTCAAAACTAGTCACTGAACTAGCCGTACACCATTGATTAAGAAGGATTTCTTTTTCTCTCATATAGTCAGCATAGGTCTGACTCTCAAGTTTTCTTAACTTCCTGAACTTTTGTCGGTATGCTCCTGTAACTAACTCATAAGCCCGCAGGATAGCTTATTTTACTTTTGTGTAATCACTACTATCGGCTATCGAAAGAGATGCATAAGCATCCTGAGCTTTTCCCGTTAGTTTACACTACAACAGTAACGGCCATGCATAATCAGCCCACATAAAAGTGTGTGCATTTTTCTCAAACAGGACAAAAAATTTGTCTACATCACTCTCATTGAATGAAGGTACAAATGATAGATTGTTACTCACATCAAAGTTAGGCGCAGGTGGCTGAGAAGGATTAGCTTCATGATCTAGCTCCTCCATGCGTATTTGAGCTTCCAACTCCATTTTTCGCACGTCTATCTCTAATTTTCATTGCTCAAATAGAAGTTCTTTCTCCCTTAAAGTTGTCTGTTGCGCCAGCTCAGCGGCTCTCACCGCAGCTTCCGCAGCTTCTTTCTTTGCTTCAGCATCAGCTGCATTTTTCCTTCTAATAGTTTCATCTTTCCTATGTTCTAGTTCAAGCTCTTTCAAACGTACCTCATTATCTGCAGCATAAGAGGATGGATTTCCCATAGGACTTTCTGAAATCATCTCAGCAGTAAAAACTCCAAGGCGATCTAATCCTACGATCAGTCCACTTTCTATCGCCTCCCTTCTAGTGCGTTTATCTACAGAGATCTCAAAGTGTTCTGCTACACACATTAACTGCTCCTTTGTGCAGTTAGCCAGAGCCTCAACTGTAGGTTCTTCCACAAAACTATCTAAATTGATCTCCATGTTCACAAATACAAGGCAGTTGTCAGTTCAATTCTGAATACAACAGTATTAAAAATATCCAGACTGCAATTGAACGCAGCAAACAGACGCGCAGCTGTGAGCACTCAACAAATCAGCAGTTTCCTGAGCTTATTCAACTCAACTATGAGTGGAAACACTACCACAAAACCTGATACTATTTAGGCTATCAGACACACAAGAGAACTACAAATGTTTTAGTCAGCCAGCCGCTGACAAAACAGACATGTGGGACGTCTAACAAGCAGAGTATAGCAGGTGCACAAAAAACGTGCAGCTTACCACTACTTTAGTTCTCTCCTACCAAAATACAGACTAGCTCATATTAGTCATCCCGGACGAGCCTCCAATAAATATGTTACGACTGGAAACTGCCAAAACATCTTCAATGGACACTAGACACAGAAGAAGTTTAACAAAAATGTTATTTAACAAAAACTAAGAGCGTCCAAGCCGGCAAGGTCCTCTCTGGCTTCTCCCACCTGGCCCGGAACGTCTTCTACTGGTTCAGCATCCAAAAGAAATAAAAATTAAATAAGAAAAGTTCAAACGAATGGAGGACTGGTGAGTTTGGCCAAAAGGTACAAAACGCCACCCAGGCAGACCAAACCCTTTACAGGGCCGTCGTGTCTCCCCAAGCAATGACCTATCTTACCAAAAGTCCCTAAACAAACAAAATATGAAAACTGGACTATCAATACTCACACAGTCAAAAGTACAACAAAAAATGAAAAAAGAGAACAAAGCAACAGTTCCCTCACTGTTATCCCCAGCTGTCCTCCTCCTGGACAACTGTACAAACATTGCCCTCAGTGTCTCCTATAATAAACTCAATTAAGCTCCCACAGGCACAAGCATAGGTACACACCTCCTAAGTCAAAGCTTAAGTTTCAGTCAGCACTTAAGGTGTCTTAACCTACACAGAACTCTACTTTAAAACAGTCAAAGTCACTTCAAGAGCTCAAACAGCTCAGCTACTACTCCGCTTGGAGCAAACTCACTAACTAACAGAGAGGGTGGAGATCACCCTGTGTCAGTATAACATACAGCTTTACAGCTGTCAATCAACACTCGGTTTGTTACCTTAAGTGTATCTTCAGCCTGTTCATACGAACCTCAGCTGACTTCTGGTGCTCTTTCCTACACCAGCTTTTTACTTGGTCCACAAGCCAAATCTTGTGTCCAGCTTCCACACTTGCTCCTAGCAAGTCTCCACATTGCTCAAAGCACTGCCTGAGAAATATAAAGGCAGGACCTGCAGGTGAACACCTGTGCTGCCTAATTAAGCTTGATTAGAAGACTAAAAAAACAGGAGGATGCAGTCAGCTTAGACTGTTGTTTTTAAACACAATTAAAAACCCTGGGGTACATAACATTCACCCTTGTTTGGGGAAAGGAATCACCTCGAGCTCAAACAGCTATTTCCAATTTGAAAACTTGGATTGACTCCGATCTGGGCTGAAAAATAAAATGAGCTCTCTGTGTCTTTCAAGATAAGTCCTTTTCAGATTGTCCAAATCTTTAGCAGCTGAGAGCAACTAATTGCATCTTATCTCGTCAATGCCTGGTTCTTCTTCAGCCTTATCTTTTGTGTTCAACCAGTATTCAGTCATGTTGGAGTCAGTCTTCCCACAATCACAGACATCTACACCTCGAGATGCAGGAAGAGAGCCACCTGCATCATGAAGGACCCCACTCACCTAGCACACACACTTTTTGCCACAGTCCCCTCAATAAGGAGGTTGCAGAGCATTAAGTGTAGAACTACTTGACTGAGGAACAGCTTCTACCTTGAAGCTGTTAGACTCAAGGGGCGGCCGTGGCGTAGTGGTAATGGCAGTCGTCCCCCGATCGGAAGGTTGGACGTTCAAATCCCGAGTTCCTACACCATGTGTCATTGTGTCCCTGGGCAAGACACTTAGTTGCTCCCAGTAGGACTGGCTGGCGCCTTGCATGGCAGACTACTGCTACCGGCGTATGAATGTGTGTATGAATGGGTGGATGGCTGATGCTGTAAAGCGCTTTGGGGCCCTTCATAGGGGGTTGGAAGGCGCTATATAAGTAAGATCCATTTACCATTTCATGAATATCTAACTAGAATCATCCCTGTGAAAGATCACATCATTTAGCTGCTGATCTGTTCATGTTGCTGCTGATCTGTTTCATGTTGCTGTTGGTTGTTAGCAGCCAACTGGTTGATCCACTGTGAGAGGGTGCTATTTATAAGACTGAGCTGAATACAGCATCTCAGACTGAGGAGGTCTTTTAGACGAAAGACTAAACGTTTCTACAAAAAAAAACAATTTAATGTCCAGAGGACCAGACTAAGCTTTTTAGATTTTTCTACCTGGATTATTGAGCATGAATCAGGGTAACATAGATCAACATTACAGTTTATTCCTTGCACTGTGAAACACGTATAATTGCAACATATTGACTATCCTTTTAAATAAATTCACAGTTAAATCAATCAATTTTCAAATACACATGAGTCAGTTAAATCAATTAAGTTTCAAACACACATGAGTGAACTATACAATGCTTTTTTAAACTATAAGTATTAATTTTGAGGAAAGTTGTAAATATCTTTTCACAGTTAAACTCTTTTCTCTCTCTCTCTTAAGAGCTTGGTGAAGGCGAAGCCACTGTATTTATCTGGTTTCAGATACGGTCAAAGTTCAGCGGGTCTGTAAGCTTGAAGAAGGAGAAGCAATGTATGTATCTGGTTTCAGATATGGTCGAAGTTCAGTGGGCCCACAGTAGCAACGGGATCCCTGCGGGCTTGCAAGTCACATAATAATGCTTAGCAGTATTTTAGTGTTCCAGCCGCACCATGAGTGAGACGGCCATCTGTGATGTAGACCTGCCTCTTGTGCGCTATTAAAGTTTGGGTGTTTACTGTTGTGATGCTCAGAGTGTCTTCATTGGGTTTAACTCACACAATGTTAAGACGGTAGTCACAGCATATGGTGTACGTGCATCATGGATCGGAAACATCTGCAGGTTGGATCGGAAAATCCGATATGTAAATTATGCTGGTATCGGAAGCCAATACCGATACTGGATCGGATCGCCCCATCCCTAGTGATAAGTCAGGGTCCAGGATACGAGACCTATGGACCCAGGAGTGTTCCTCAGGACAGCAGCCCTCCCAATCCACTAAATATTGAACGCCCGGCCCCTGTGTCTCATGTCTAGGAGACGTCTGACAGTAAATGCAGGTGCATTGTAGATCAGACGGGGTAAGGGGGGGGATGTTGGTCAGGGGCTGAAGATTGCTGATGGTAACGGGCTTGATGTGGGATACATGAAAGGTCAGGTGTATCCTTATGGAAGGTGGGAGTTGGAGGCTCACCGCCGACCGGTTAACCACCTTAACAATAGGGAAGGGACCTATGAACCTAGGTGAGAGTTTCCTAGGAGTGTCCTTCAAGTTGATGTCTCTGGTTGAGAGCCAAACTTTCTGGCCTACCTTGTAACTTGGAGCTTTGGAACGCAGTGGCGGCCCGATAAATGTCCACCGGGGGGAGGGGGGGGGGTATTTCTCAAAAATTTAAAAAATGTTCCAAGTTCAAATCGTGTTTATTTGTCAAATGAAGTTGAAGACGCAAATTCAACAATGGTAGAACTCACAGCTGCATCGAATCACTCATCAACTGTCCACCTGGATACAGCTGACCCAAATCACTAATCAACTGTCCACCTGGATAAAAGGCGCCCCTTACCTCAGCTCTTCCTGTTTGCCCGTTGCAAGTCTGGTCGCCTCCCTCCGCCTCCCCGTCTCCTCCCGGGGTTTCTGGTTCCTTGGTTCTCCCCTGTTCTTCGTCCTGCCTCTGCCACCTGGGGTTGTCCTGCTCGCCTCCTCCCTGGTCCTGCTGCTGTGTGTGTTCCTGCTTCCTGTTCCCTGCGACCCAGCCGGTCATGGCAGATGGCCGCTTGTCCTGAGCCTGGTTCTGCTGGAGGTTTCTTCCTCTCAGGGGAGTTTTTCCTTCCCGCTGTCGCTTCGTGCTTGCTCAGGATGGGCGTTCTGCGCTGGTGTTTGTCTGGGTCGTTCGGGGCAGACGGCCGCTGGCTGGCCGTCCTTCACGTACCGGTGGGATGTGTTGGACGTCTGCTGTCCCGACTCCGCCACCGGGTTCGGGTCCCGGGGGGGTAGATATCCATAATCTATCTCCCTATGCCGGACATTCAAGCTCTCAGCAGTACGGCACGCATGCCCTCCGCCGGGGCCCGAGCGCCAAAGAAACCTTAATCAATAAAACATTTTAATTGTATTCTCTCTCTCGTTTTGTGAGTCTCTCCAGGTTGAAATGCAGATTAACACAAGGTCAACGGAACACTTAAAGGAGACCACATATAGGTCTTTAAAATTTTTATGTTATGTCTGTGTGCTATCTTGACAATATTAATTCATTTTAATACACAAAATAATTCTTAGATAATTAATTATACCCTTTTTAATTCTGCCATTTTTAACTTTCGTTTTGAACGACCGGTTTCTGATACAAGTTCTGAAGTCCACGCCCTTCAACGATCTGTTTACGCCCTCTGTAACAGCCAGTATCTGTAATGTGTTGTTGTTTTAAAATTAGCTCTTTTTTATTACTCATTTGACTTACTGTTAGTGCTAGCTTAAGATAACTTACCGAAACCCGTCTGAGCGCGCCGCAATTTGCTGCTCCTTTTAGCATGAGACCACCCGAATCCAATGCTAATGTTAGCTTGTTCCTCTTCCGGTGTTCGCCAGCTCCGCTCGTTGCACGCGGCGATTTTGGGAGTTATCGCTGTTCCAGTCAAGACAACACAAAGTTCACCAAGTGTCTCCCGTAAATTAATCCGTAAGGAGAAGGTCCTCGCTGCTGTGAGGCTGCTTCGAGGCAGCAGCGAGGCTGTACAGTTGAAGCTCCGCTTCATCCGCCAGAGGAGGGGTCCCGTTGCCACCGGTCCCTACGCCGGGGGTCTGCTCGTTTAATTTTTACCGGCTGCGCGTTGGGAGCGATCGCAAATACACTAAAAATTGAACTAAAACATAAAAATAACAATTATACTTTATTTATAAAGCCATTTAAAAAAACACAGCTGCAACAAAGTGCTGTACACATGAAATTAAGAACATATAAACAAAAGATGAGATGAAATCATGAAAAACAACAGTCATGTGTTTAATACAGAAGTGGGTTGAGCCTAACCAGGGGTTGCTAGGTGAGGGGCTGGACTCAGGTTGTGGTGGGTTGTCCTCTCGCTTGTGACGTCACATGCGAGCGTATTTTAAAACGAACCGTTTGTATCACAGTAAAATAAATCTACTTAGAGTAAATAAACCACTGGGTGCATTTTTTTGGCACAAGGACTGTTTTTTTATTAAGTAAATACCCAAAGTTGAGTAAAAAAAAACATTAAAAAGTGAATTTTGCAAGTGTGGTCCCCTTTAAATGCTCAGGATGAGAAGAATCAATTTGACTCACTAAAACAACAACAACAAAAAATATATATATAAATAAATAAATTATATATAAATTATAGTAATACAAGTTCATATTATAAATATAATCAAGCTCTTTTTTTATACTGGTTCTCTTAAATATTCCTAATTTTAAAGGTCCAAATGCACCTTAGCAGATATAACATTTCACCATATAAATGTACCTTAAATGTTTTAATGTTAATAGGAGCTAGTTACTTGCAAGAGGCTTTGTTTTCATTCTCCAAATCAATACAGTGTTAAGAAATAGTAAAACACCACCAGTGACATTTAATATATACAATTATTAATGTTTGATACTTCTTATAAGCAAATTGAAATAAATGTAGCCATCAGAGTCTAATACAATAACCTGGAGGCTAGCGCTGGCCACCTATCTACACAAACAAACAAAGAAAAAACAAACACCATTTCCCACTTGCAGTCAGCTGAAGGCTTTTTTTCACAAACAGAGACATCTAAAAGTTGAGAGGCATATCAGTCAGGAATGGTAATATAATAATATAAGCATTAAAGACTAGCATTAGCATGCTAGCTCCAGAAACAAACTCACCATTTGCCACTTTTAGAACAAACAGTTAGCTGAAGGCTTTTTTCACAAACAGAGCCATCTAAAAGTTGAGAGGCATATCAGTCAGGAATGGTAATATAATAATATGAGCATTATATTAAGACTAGCATTTGCATGCTAGCTCCAGAAACAAACTCACCAGTTGACACATTTAGAATAAACAGTCAGCTGAAGGCTTTTTTCACAAACAGAGACTTCTAAAAGTTGAGAGGCATATCAGTCAGAAATGGCAAATAGACATTAGATAAAGGGCTTTCAATGGTTTAAAACCTACCTGGCTTGAGTCGTAGCACGGCTCATTTCCCAGACAAAAAAAAGACTGGAAGTACATGATTGGTAGGTACAGCTCACGTTGGACATGTCCAGGGTGCGCATAAATCTGCGCCCAGCATCTTCCCATTGTTTTGTAACATTGTGGAATAACTACGCATGCGCCATTTATAACGAGAGTCTATGGATAAGATGCATGCGACGCTAGGACCGGAAATACGTCACCAATCAGAAAACGTTTTTTGAAACAAACAATATAACTCATCATAACTCATAAAATATTTATCCTACACAACTAAAAACATATGCATATATTTCAAAATATTTTTATTAATTTTTTATTATTATTTATTTATTTATTTTATCTGCGGTCACCTGGGAGCTATCAGGATCAAGGAGAGGGCTCCCTGACGCACACGTTCCAGTGTCACCTCGATCAGAGGGACGGGTGGAAAGTCATAGTAGAGCATCCCTACTGGCCAATCATGTGCCAGAGCATCCGTTCTCAACGGTGCATCTGTTTACTTCAAGGAGAAATATAGGTCACACTGTGAGCTAGCTCTGTAAGCGAACAAGTCCACGGAAGCGTTCCCAAATCGTGACCAGACCTGTTCCACAATCCGTGGGTTCAGGCTCCATTCTGAATCCAGGAGAGGCCCTCTTGAGAGGGTATCTGCTCCATAATTTAGTTCACCGAGGATATGAGTCGCCCTAAGTGACAAGATTCTTGGAGCACACTATGTGAGCATCTTCTGCATCAGTCCGAGGAGGGCCCGGGACCTTGTCCCTCCCTCTCTGTTGATGAAGGACACTGTGGTCCTGTTATCTGATTTCACCAGGACATGCTGCCCTGCAATCAGACCTTTGCTAAAGAAGTATTTTACTGACAGGAATATGGCCAACAACTCCAGGAAGTTGATATGTAATCTCGTTTCCTGTTTATTCCAAAGGCTGCGGGCGTTCTGATTTCTGCAGATCGCCTCCCATCCTGTTTTTGAGGCGTCCGTCGTGATGACCACACGAGATGACACCCTTCCCAACCGGACCCCTTCCATGAAAACAGACAAGTCTCTCCAAGGTTCCAGGGCCTTCAGGCACTCTGGATCTATCCTAACCTTTCCTGCTCGACTAGGCAGGGCGGGTTGTGTCTGTTGGTTTAACCATACTTGTAGGGCCCGCATTTTCAGCAATGCATGTGGCACACAGGGTATGGCTGCCGCCAAGAGGCCTAAAAGGCGTTGGTATGTTTTCATAGGGACCCGTTGATCCAGTTTAAATATTTCCAGGCAATGGCGAATGGAGGAAACCCATTCCTTTGAGAGCCATGCTCTGTATCGGACGGTGTCGATCTGTACTTCCAGAAATACGGTAACC
This sequence comes from Garcialebias charrua, assembly GCA_038048925.1. NCBI lineage: Eukaryota > Metazoa > Chordata > Actinopteri > Cyprinodontiformes > Rivulidae > Garcialebias > Garcialebias charrua. The sequence continues at coordinate 48,114 of JBBPBX010003115.1, read as the reverse complement.
CGTGATGGAGTTAGGTCACTCTTTTGTAGGTTTATGACAAACCATAGAGACTCCAGGTGAGAGATCACCCTGTAGGAGTGTGACTGGGCCTGTATTCTGCTTCCAGCCAGAATCAGTAGGTCATCCAAGTAAATCATAACCTTGAGTCCTTGATTCCTAGGGGGTCAGGACTGCATCCCGACATTTAGTAAATGTACGAGAAGCCGTCTTTAAACCGAAGGGTAAGGATTTGAATTCATAAGCGTTCCCTTCGAAAGCAAAACGGAGGAATTTTCTGTTTCCTCCACACGCCTACATGGAAATAGGCATCTTTCAAATCCACTGTACATGCGTAGTCTCCGGGTCTCACAGACTGGAGAACCTGCCGAAGTGTAAGCATCTTGAACTTAAAAGTTTTTATTCTCTTGTTCAGAGTCCGGAGATCCGGAGATCCAGAATCGGTCTCAGGGAATGATCCTTTTTGGGCACCAGGAAGTACTTGCTGTAGTGGCCAGAGCGTAGTTTGCGTCTCAGGACCAAACTTATCACTCCTTTCTGCAGCATCGTCAAAACTTCCTCCCTCAGCACGTGTGCGCATGCAAGGTTAAACTTTGATTGCAGTACCCCTGTGAAGGAAGGCGTTCTCCTGGTGAACTGCAACTTGAGCCCATGACATATCGTTGTCATGACCCAATCATTTGGTAGACACGCCCTCCAGGCCTGCGCGTGCGCCATGAGCCTGGAAGGCATGTCTAATTGCTGCTCGTCGTGTTTTAGTGCGGGGGGTGGCCTTTGACCCCTCTCGCACTCTTTTGAGCAGGCTCGTTGGCCCAACAGAAGATATTGCGAGATCTAACCGTCTCCGGCAGAGCTTGTGTATCTTGCTGCGGTTCATAGTTTGACCACGTGGTTTGTGTTTTATGAAAAAGGGACTTGAGTCAAGAACCAGGACAGTTTGTACTTTGGTACTTTTATTTTTGTACATGCATGAAACAGTGTTTGTTTTGATTACACATACAGTAGGCGAGTCATGTTTGGTGCACGCACACGTCACCAGCTCCTCGTAGTGTTTTACAAGTGGAGACTGTTCTGTTCTCCGATATGTGTATATTTAATAAACCCTTGAGGCTACACAGAAGCATACGTGACACGACTCCGTCTTAACAGGTAACCTTTATTACGGTCCGACCCGCAACACAATACAACACAAAGGTTCCTACCAACAGCCTGATACTACTGTAATAGAAATAATGCGGTTGTAAGGTGTTTAAACACTTACTGAGCCATCATTATTGTAGATGCGCAGTTTAGCAGACTTTAATCTTGCACAAACTGCCACCAAATGCGCGAGTTCTTCCTTTTTCCGATACTAAATTGTTTTTACTGTGATTAGCCAGAAATGTAACTTCACAGGAGACTTCAATTTATATTGGTCTACCAAAAAATAGACCTTTTATTGAAACTATCACAAAAATTACATTAAACATTTGTATCGATATTAGCTCTGATTTAATAACTACGTTGACAAGAATTCAAATTAAAAACAAACAGACAGTTGGACCTTTCTGTTGGCACATTACTTGACAGATTAATAGCTTATGAAAAATAAGAAATAGGAGGAAGGAGTTCTGGAGCTAAGTTAAGCTAAAGTTGTTTACTTTGAACCAGACTGGGTGACACTTTTCCCACACGAGTAGACTGCTGGGCTCCCGCACGTTCAACCACACCACGGCTCGTTACCTGTTGAAGGTTCGTCTCTTGGAGACAAGAGTGGAGAAGTTTGTGGACACACACGTGGATGGGTTTGTCCACCGGCCGTCCAGTCGGGACTTCAGCGTGTGTGGCTGATTCACGATACGATTGAAGCTCGCCTCCCTCGGCAGGAAACAACGGTCAAGCGCACAGACTGACTTTCAAAATAAAACTTTAGAAAACAAATTCTTCCAGAAAATGAGTGAACGGATCAAAGTAAGGCTTTACTATGATCCCAGCTGAGACGTGGGTCGTTGACACATGACCGGGCCGTCTCCAGCTTTTCCAGAGGAGAGAGCAGGTTGACAGTTCGTTCTCCTCGAAACTCTAACCCAAAATGCAGGAAGTGCCCCTTAAGAAGGGGGTGTGACTTAGTCACATACTTCCTGCTGATTGGTTGTTGCACCCCTAGAGAGGGTGTGACTTTGCAAATGAGTGAGTTTGAGTGACAGATGATAGGGTAGACAAAACATAGAAAACATACGTGAGAAGATGCAGGTGCATGTGCACAAGTCAGTACTTTGTTTTGAGAACTGATTCATTGTTTTTAGAAAGGACGGGAGACCGAAAGCAAGCTATGTCTAGCACTTTTCCTTCGAAACAAAAACAGTTCAAACAAATACGAAGGATTGTTCATTCAACCTTAGACACTTATTCTGCATAGAGCAGACAGTTCAAAGCACGATCATTCTGAGATGTTCTCTTAACTTTGTCATATTTAAAATATACCATCTTAGTAAAATCATCATTGAAATGACAAAAATACTGTTTGATCAATTCTGAATTAACACACATTAAAGAGAAAGTTCAATCTGATTAATTAGTGTCCATTAATTCATAATAATTGTAAAAAATATAAGTGTCCATTTGTCTCCTTGAGGGCCTCAAGAAGGTGTAACACTGAGAGTTCCAGAGAGATGCAGAGAGGCCCACATCCCATACGGACATGAGGTTGCTATATCACTACACTACATCCCCCTTTCTGAATAGGATTTGTTGTGAGGGTCTACAAACATAATTGCACTAATACTTTCCTAAAGCAGAATGTGCTAGAACTCTAACTTATTATCACTGTTATTCATTTCTGATACACCAACAGTGCACAAACTCAAATCTCTTTACAGTCACAGTTCAGCCTAAGAACCCAGATGTATATAAATCTCAGAACAGTAATCTCTGTAACATTTAACTTTAACTAAGAGGGAGGGGTGGACTACCCAAATCCTCTAACTGAGTGTGGGGATTATTCTGCCCCATGCAGGAAACTCACTCAGTTCCTATGAACAAATATAATCATCCAGATAAGCTGGAGGTCTCCTATTTCTCAGTGAAACTCGACTCTCAGGTGGTGGAGTCTGATGGCTAGCCTCCTGCTGGTCTTCATCTGGATCAGGTGTGTGTGTGTAATTGTCAATGTTTTCTTCATGTACTGTCTCATGTGGAACAGCAGAAGTTTCAGTTGCTCTAGGAGTGTGTGAAAGGTGGTAGTTATTCCTTCTCAGCAAGCCTCTGGGTGTCTCGACAATGTAGGATCGAGGTGGACCTGCTCCAGACACTACTCTTCCTCTTGTTTGCAGATCTGTCACCCACACCTCCTCACCTGGATGTAGAGTTGACATGTTGTGAGCCCGGTGCCTCCGGTTGTAGTTTTGTCTTTGTTTCTGTCTATAATTGTCCTCTGCAGTCCTCAGTTTTTCCATATCAACATTCTTTGGTGTTAGTTGCGACTGAGTAACAGGAACAGTTGTCCTTATCCTCCTTCCCATGAGAAGCTCAGTCGGACTGAATCCATTTGCCAATGGAGCGGAACGGTAGGCCATGAGAGCGAGATACGGATCCTTCGACTTTTTAAGGAGAGTCTTGATGGTTCTGACAGCTCTCTCAGCCTCGCCGTTGCTCTGAGGAAAATTTGGGCTGGAGGTTTCATGGCTGAAACCCCATTCTTGTGCAAATCTTCTGAAGGAATCTGAAGCAAACTGTGGCCCGTTATCAGATCGGAGACATTCTGGTATGCCATGCCGTGCAAAGATGGACTTACAGTGTTCGATCACTCCTTCAGATGTTGTGGAGGTAAGTTTTGCAACTTCAAAAAATCTGGAGAAATAATCCACAACAATCAAATATTGTTTTTCCTTAAACTGGAAAAGATCAGCTCCCACCATGGCCCATGGTCTTTGTGGGAATTCAGTGGGCAGTAGTGGCTCTTTGTGTTTTGTTCTCTCCCGACAGCATGTGTCGCAGGTCTCCAACAGCTTAATCAGCTCGCTGCTGAGACCCGGCCACCACACTGAATGTTTGGCCCTTTCTCTGCATTTAGTTATTCCCAAGTGACCCTCATGTAGTTTCAAAAGAATGTCCTTTCTGAGAGAAGCTGGAATCACTATTCTGCTACCATAAAGAAGCAGACCATTTTGAACAGTAAGTTCACCTGAGAATGGCAGATAAGGCTGAACACTTTTCTCAGTAGAGTATTTATCTGGCCATCCTTCTACACAGAACTTTTTCAGCTGTTTGAGTATGCTGTCGTCGTCCTGATGTCTTTGGATTTCTCTCAGTCGTGGTTCCGTGGCAGGTAAAGATGCAACGACTGAGTCAACATACAAGTTGACCTCCTCTTCTTGCAGACCTCCTGACTCGCTGGAGATTGGAGCTCTGGACAAAACATCAGCTGTAGCAATATTTTTGCCAGCCACATGGGAAATACTGTAGGAATCCAAACTGATTTGGTTTAGTCTGGCAACCAAATTTAATGCCATTGCAGCACGTCCACTCAGCAGTGATGTACACAAGTCCTTCACAACATAAATGTCCTCCTTGGTACTACCACTGTTGTTACTGAGAGTTGCTGTAAACATGCCTTTCACCTTCAAATCGGTGCCTCCCGGTCCCTGTAGGATTTTCTTTGGTTTATCTAATTTGCCTAATTGATGCTGAGAATACCATGTCTCTGGGACAGCTGTGACATCAGCTCCTGTATCTATTTTAAATACAGTCTTATGTTTGTCCACCAGTATGTCTGTCATCCATGGATTTTCATTAGCTTCTGTAGAAAGTGATCCCAGGAAAGCAACATCCTTGTCTATATTTGTGCTTTCTGTTTCAAATCCAGCATTTACTTCACATATTTTTTTATTTCTGCAGACTTTTGCAAAATGTCCCTTCTTTCCACAATAATTGCAAGCTGCTTCTCTAGCAGGGCATTGCTGCATACTGTGTCCTTTCATGTCACCACATCTTCTGCACTGGACCTTTTTATCCTGTGTTGTTTTTGTGACAAAAGGTTTGAACGCGGCCTTCGGTTGTCTGTAGCGCGCGCTCCCGCTCGCGTGAACGCGGTCCAACTGCGCCCCCACAATGTCCGGCTTGAAGTTAGCATGAAGCATTTCCTGTTGCTTTTTTACTAGCTCGCTCTGACGGGCTCTGTTTAACGCCTTCTCGAGCGTCAGTTCAGCGTCCATTTGTAGCTGTTCTGATAGTCTTTTATCTCTCAAACCCACGACGAATCTGTCACGCACCATCTCATCATGCAAAGTCCCGTATCCACAGTATTCAGCCAAACAGTGCAGCGCGGTGTGAAAGCCGTCGATGGACTCACCCGTCTCCTGTTGGCGCTGATTGAATTTCGCCCGTTCAAATATAACATTCCTGCGGGCTACGAAGTGAGCATCCAGCCGTCCTCTAACAGTCTCGTACTCACTCGCTTCTTCTGGAGTTAGATGCAGGGAAACCAGTATATCTTCTGCCTCGTCCCCCATGGTGTAGATAAGCGTGTTTACTTGGTTTTCATCCGCTTGTGTCTCCAAACCAGACGCGATACGAAACCTCTCGAAACGCTTTATCCACTTCGTCCAGTCTTCAGCTCTGAACGTGAACTTTTCTGGCGGGGCGACTTGAAACTGGTTCATGATGACGTCGTTTTTAATTATTCTCTCTCTTCACTTAGTATTTTATACTTTTATACTTCTGACACCATGTTCTGTTCTCCGATATGTGTATATTTAATAAACCCTTGAGGCTACACAGAAGCATGCGTGACACAACTCCGTCTTAACAGGTAACCTTTATTACGGTCCGACCCGCAACACAATACAACACAAAGGTTCCTACCAACAGCCTGATACTACAGAGACTGGGCTAGAAAGGCCAGGATCCCGTACCACGTGGGCGGGCAAACTTGTAAAATTATAAGTTCATCCTGCTTCATCAGGCCCGAATCTGAGTTTCACATAGGGTCACAGAAGAGGCCCTCGGCCGGTACTGGAAAGTCTCACTGTCACCAACGGGTCTCTTCCGTGGCAGGCCACGCATGTCTTCCTTTGGGGGTGCAAAGCTTTTCCTCTGCAACCACTCGTGGAGGGCTTCCGCCTGTTTGCGTCTTTGTTCCAGCCTGGCCTGGACGCGTTCCAGGGCTCCCCCGAAGAGTCCCGCCGACTCGATGGGGTGCTGGAGGAAAGTGGACCTCTGGTTTTATGGGAGGTCCGACAGAGTTAGCAAAAGATGGCATTAGGTGACAACTATTTCCGCCATTGCCTTGCCTTGGGAAATGGCTATTGTCCCTATCATGTGGAGCACGAGGTCCGAGGCGCGGCAGGCCTCCTCCATGGCTTCCGTTACTGCCTGCTCGTCTTTTGTTACCTGGATATGTTTGAGTTTTTCCGCCAGGTATGCCTACACCATGGTCGATGCATTCATTGCGTGAGCCGCAAGGCCCTGAGCCTTGTAGCACTTCTCGAGTTGTTTCTTCGAAGCGCGGAAGGCCTTGCTGGGTAACGTGGGTTTTGTCCCCGTGGCTATAGGGGCCAGGTAAGCCACCAAAGTCTCTTCTATCAGGAGTGCGTTGGTGAGGCCTACTGTCTCCCTTCCCGCGATGTCAAGGAGTCGGGATAATGGCAGCATGATGGAAGCTCCGGGTTCCACCCAGGAGCGTTTGAGCTCTATGAGGAAGTCCGGAAAAATGGGTATTTTCTGTGACGTTGTCGGCTGTTTCGCGTAGAAGTAGCTTCCCGCTAGCCTCGTAGCCTGTTGGCAAGGCGTGGGGTCTGGCCACGTGACCTACAGGGCATCTGCCGCCCTATGGCACAGGTCGAACAGGGCAGGTACCGACAAGTCCGGTTCCGGTAAGATTTACGTCAGGTTCTGGGAGGAATCACCAGTTTCTCCTTTGTGACCATATTCGGCGTCTTGGTCGGACACTTCAGGCGTCGTGTCCTCTGTGGCAACTGAGGAGTCCGACATGTTGTCCTCTCTGATTCGGCCGCGGCATTCCAGGTCCATGTTGTCGAGCTCCGGTTCAGGAGCGAGCACTTTAGTGTGACGTGTGACCTTCAGCGCCGCGTTCCTAGCCATGGATTTGGCCAACGTGTCAGCCCATCGTTTCCTCACTACTGCCGACATTTGACGGTAGTGAGAGCAGGAGTCGGGGAATTCCAGCGCTTGCCTCGCGTGCAGAATCCCTAGGCAGACTGGACAGGCCTTGTGGGTGTCTATCGCTGAGAGGGAGTAGTCGCAGCCGCTGGGGCATTGGGGCGAGCGAGGACTCGTAGTCTTGGTTTTCGTCCTCCTTGTCCTTCGTTTTCTCTTCTCGGGAGCCATGTCCAACGAGAAGCGTCAAAGTTGTTCCTGGTTTTCTTTTGTTTGAAGCTGTCTTCTCCGTTGTCTTGCTCACGCTGGTTAGCCTGCTAATGATAACATGCTAATAATAACAACATCAACTACTACCTCATACATATACTGTGTACATTAACTCATACGCTGCTTTGCCACTTTGCAAATGTCAATGCTAGAAACCTTTAGTTTATTTTAGTTATACTTTTTATACTCTTTTTTTATACTAGTATGCAAAAACTCAGGACAGTATTATGTTCATTAAATGTTTAATGTTTTAGTTTTAGTTTTAGAGTTGGTGTAAATTTTCATACTCTTATACCACTATGCAAAAACTCAGGACAGTGTTAGTTTTACTATTTTATGCTTATGTCTATTATTATATGTTTCAGTGTTTCAATGTTTAGATGTTTACTGTTGCACCGAGGGACTGAGAGAAACGCAATTTCGGTCCTGTGTATGTCCTGTACAGTACATATTGCAGATCTGACAATAAAGTTGACTTTGACTTTGACTTTGACTAATGATAGCAGGGGGTTGTGACGCAGTTAGCGCCGTCGAGCAAAAAGTTGCGGAAAAGAAGAAAACTTCGAAGGTGAGTAGAAAAACGCTGGACTAGCTTTCGCCAGCCCAGTAATACGCAGGAAAAATTCTCTGTACGCTCAGTATAGGGAGCAAGCTCACCTCAGTCGAGCGATGCGACAACAGAGAAGTCCCACGAAGTTCAGGTGTTAAACGAGGTGAAGGGCAAAAAAGAGAAAGATGGAGGGGCGTAAGCCGCTTAAGTACCCAGAGGGCGGGGCCTAAGGCGTGAGTATATTCCTTCAGGTAATTGCGTGGGGGTGCAATTCCCATAGCAAGTATGTTGCACCGAGAGACCGACTGAAAGGGAACCCAGGAATCGCTGTAATTGTTTCCTATTTGTAGGTGTAGGCCAATCCACCACAGTTTAGTCTTGTCTGGGTCAGACTTCACCTGTCCTCTCTCAAAGATAAAACCCAAAAATGTGACTGAAGACTTGTGGAATTCGCATTTCTCAGCCTTAACAAACAATTGGTTCTCTAACAATCGTTGAAAGAATGCTTTTGCGTATTGGGTATGTTGCACTTCATCTTTAGAATAAATTAGGATATCATCCAAATAGACAAAAACAAAAACCTGAAGAAAATCTCTAAGGACGTTGTTAACAAGTGCTTGGAAAACTGCCGAGGCGTTAGTCAACCCAAATGGCATGACCAATTATTTGAAGTGTCCTAAATGTGACTTAAAGGCCGTCTTCCATTCGTCCCACTTGCGTATATGGATTAAAAGATAAGCGTTACGAAGATCAAGTTTAGTGAAAATTGTGGCTCCTTGGAGCTGTTCATAAACAGAGTCGATAATAGGAAGTGGGTACTTGTTCTTGATGGTGATCTTATTTAGAACCCTATAGTCAATGCATGGGCGAAGAGACTTGTCCTTTTTTGAGTCGAAGAAGAACCCCGCCCCAACTGGAGACGTGGACGGACGGATAATGCCAGATTTTAGAGATTCCTCAATGTATTCTTTCATAGTGGCCTTATCTGGACCTGATAAATTATACAACCTGCTGGTAGGTAGTGGAGCCCCAGCAAGTAAATTAATCGCACAGTCATAAGGTCTATGACGAGGTAAGAATAGTGCTTGTTGTTTGCTAAAGACTGGTGCTAGAGAATGGTATATTGTGGGAATGTTGTTAAGGTCAATATTTTCCTTCTCCAGTGAGGGAGGTGAACTGTGGGAGATGGTAGAACGGAGCCATTTTAAAGGACACTCCTCTCCCCATCTTTCAATTATATTTTCAGTCCAGTTGATCTGTGGATTGTGAGTCTCTAACCAAGGATATCCTAGTATGAGCTGTGACGTGGGTGAGTCAAACACAAAAAAACACCCATCTCTCTGTGATTTCCTGAGACAAAAAATAATCATCTTCGATGTCTTTAAAGAAATAGATTAGTCAGAGTCAGAGAGTCTTTATTGTCATTTGCACCGCATGTATTACATGTGATGAAATGAGATTATGTACATAGGGTCCCAGTTACATCCAACAACAAAATGTAAGAGAAAAACAGTAATAACATCTAGGATATGAACTAAGAAAAACATCCAACTAGAAATACACTAAGCCCTAGAGTAATAGAAAAACGTCATTACAAACAGCAGCACGAACATGAGTCTTTATGAGCAGATGGTCACAGATGAACACAGCAACAAGAAAACAGATCAGCATCAGCATGATGTGATATTTCACAGTGATTATTCTTATTATTTATTTATTCATGAGTCTAACAGCCTCAGGGTAGAAGCTGTTCCTCAGTCTAGTGGTTCTACATTTGATGCTCCTCAACCTCCGTCCTGAGGGGAGTGGGGCAAAGAGTGTGTGTGCTGGGTGAGTGGGGTCTTTCATGATGCAGGTGGCTTTTTTCCTGCATCTCGAAGTGTAAATGTCTGTGATGGTGGGGAGACTGACTCCAACAGACTTCTGTGCAGCCTTCACCACTCTCTGCAAAGCTTTTCTTTCTGCAGCTGTGCAGCCTCCATGCCACACATTGATGCTGGAGCACAGGATGCTCTCCACTGCACACCTGTAGAAGGATGTGAGGACTGGGCTACTCAGACCAGCTCGTCTCAGCCGTCTGAGGAAGTAGAGTCTCTGATGACCTTTCTTGATCAGGCTGGTGGTGTTGTTGGTCCAGCTGAGATTATCATTCAAGTGTACCCCCAAGTACTTGTAGCTGGAGACCACTTCCACCACTGATCCACCTATGTTCAGTGGGGTGTGTGTTTGTTTGTTCCTTCTGAAGTCCACAATCATCTCCTTTGTCTTCTTCACATTCATGTGAAGGTTATTCTCTTTGCACCAGCTCTCCAGGTGTTCCACCTCCTGCCTGTAGCTGGACTCATCATTGTTTGTGATGCATCCCACCACCGCTGTATCATCTGCAAACTTTACAATATGACAACCTGGTTGGGTAGCTGCACAATCATATGTGAGCAGAGTGAACAGAAGGGGGCTCAACACACATCCTTGAGGAGAGCCAGTGCTGAGGGCAATGGTGGAGGAGGAGAAGTTGTGGATCCTCACTGACTGTGGTCTGTTTGTTAAAAAGTCTAGTACCCAGTTACAAACGGAGGGGCTTAGTCCAAGTGTGGATAGTTTGTCCATCAGAGTTTGGGGGATCATGGTGTTGAAGGCAGATGTGAAGTCCACAAAGAGCATACGGACGTAGGAGTCTTTCTGATCCAGGTGGGTGAGAGCAGTGTGGACCACGGACGAGATGGCGTCCTCTGTTGATCGGTTCTCACGGTAAGCATACTGATGAGGGTCCTCGTTGATGTTGACGGTTGTTTTGATGTGGGTCATGACCAGTTTTTCGAAGCATTTTGCAACTATCGGGGTGAGGGCCACCGGCCGATAGTCGTTCAGACCAGTCACTGTGGAGCTTTTTGGGACTGGGATGATGGTGGCGGTCTTCAGGCAGGTGGGGACTGTCTCCAGAGCAAGTGAGGTGTTGAAGATGTCAGCCAGCACCTCACAGAGCTGGTCCGCACATTCCTTCAGAACTTTCCCGGGGATGTTGTCCGGTCCAGTTGCTTTATGAGGGTTGATCCTTCTGAGACTACTCCTCACTTCTGTTGTGGTCACGCTGAGATGCTCTTCCTCTGATGATGAGGTGAGTCTGGTGCTGGGTGGTCTATTTGGGTCTTCAAACCATGCATAAAACTTGTTGAGGGCATCAGGCAGAGATGGGTCTTTGGGGCACTGTTTGCTCCTGCTTTTATAATCAGTTATGCATTTGATGCCCTTCCACATGCTCCGTGGGTCTTGTGAGGTGAACTGACCCTCGATCCTCTGTGCATATGTGGCCTTTGCCCTCTTAATGCCAGCAACCAACTCTTTCCTAGTTTTTCTCAGCTCCTCTGAGTCTCCAGACTTGAAGGCAGTGTTCCTGGCTGCCAGCAGGTTGCAAACATCTTTGTTTAACCAAGGTTTTGTGTTGGGGTAAGATTTAACATATTTTTTATGGATACATTTTCAGAGCATGTGCTAATATAACCCAGAACTGAGGAAGCATAAAGTTCCAGATCCACTGAGCTCCCATCAGTAGCTACCTCCCTGAAGACAGACCAATCAGTTTTTCAGTTTTTAGATAGATACTAGATAGATACAGATTAGATACTCTGTTCAGTGATGGCGGAGACAGAGATGGATGTAGCCAGACTGGTTGTGGAATTTGGAGTTTGTCCAATATGTCCTTACTGATGAGGCTCTGTTCGGCACCAGAGTCGATCAATGCCTGTATAAGGGAAATTGACGGAGTCTATACAAAGATTTACAGGCAAGGTAAAACTATTTTCAGGAGATAGAGAAGTTGTACACACCAGTATTTCCTTATCTACTGGCGGGCATTGGCTTTTAACAGCAACCTACATGTGTTTACTACGTGACCTTGTTTACCACAGTACATGCATGCCTTGGCCTCACGACGGTGCTGTCGCTCTTCGGGGGTGAGTCGAGTCTTCCCAATTTGCATCGGCTCAAACTCAGAGGTAGACTCGGGAGCTGTGAGGGCGGAACCTCTGGGAACGAGAGGCTCTTGAGAGTTGAAGTCTTCCTCAAGGAGACTCTCACGAACTCTATTGTCTATGCGGATGGCTAAAGAGATTACCTCGTCCAAGTTGGAAGGAATGTCACTAGTTATCAGCACTATTAGCACTTTGAGATTTTTATTAATGAAAAGTGCATTATAAATTGAATTCATTATTATTATTATTATTATTATTATCAGCATGTCCTTTACCTGGCGATTTAGAGCTTTTATGAACACACTTCGAAGTGCTTTCTCCTCCCATCCGGACTCCTCCTCGTGTATGCGGAAGGTAAATTTGGCCACCGTCTCTCTCCCCTAACATAGTGAAAACAGTTTTTGTGCTGCTTCCTCCTGTTGAAGAGGGTGGTCAAACACTTGTAGAAAGTTCTTTAAGAAGGTGGAGAAAGTCAGGTTATCAACAGAACTTGGGTGGAGGTAAGCTTGCGCCCATTGTAAAGCCTCTCCTTTTAGTGCACTCACCACGTAGGTAATACGGGCAAAGTCCAAGGCGTAAGTGATTGGTGCTCGTTTAAATGCCACCTCACATTGTATAATAAAGCAGCCACATTTACGTGCGTAACCTTCCAATAATTCCGAATGTGGAACGTCAGGTTCTTTAGTAAATTCTCCATTGGACTTTGTTAGGGATCTGGAGGGAATAAGTTGTGTTGCCATCTCCTTTTGTAGGGAAAGCACCATGCCCCCCAATTCTTGTAGGTTATTTTGGGTGGTTTGTTGCTGAGTAAGAATCCGCTGTAACATCAAAGTGAGATTGTCAGCATCTATTTGTGGCCCTAACTGAGCCCTTACTTCCTCAGTCTTGCCTGGGGGGTCCATAGGCTGGGACATACTATCAGCATTAGCACACAGTCAACCCCCAAACAGCAGACCAAGCAAGTAAGGACTCGAAACATGATAAAAGGTTAAGTGTTCTTTATTTATAGATGTGGATAAAATTACTCGAGCAGCTGAAAAAGGAAGCGGGGAGAATAGGTGAGTAAATTTCCTTTGGTAATTTTGATGATTTCAAGTCTTAAATAATATAACTGAATTCTTACTTTTTGTTTTGCAGGAAATAGATGAGGAGGAGTAGAGAGAGGAAATCCTGGGGGCTGCGGATAGATGAAGGAGAGGATCTCGTTGGAGAGAGGAGCAGATTGACCCCGACAGGGTGGATGGTGATGATGGTGATGAGACAACGATAATCCACAGAAGCAAAAACCAGTGGATGGAAAAGTCTTGTTGGAGAAGACCGAAAGAGCCAGGCCATGGAAGGTCCGGTTGGAAGAATATGTCCCAGCACTGAAGAGGTGTCTGGCAGCAGCTTAAGTAGTGAGTCAGCAGTCCGCCTCAGAGTGGCAGCAGGTGTGATGAATTGGGTTGATTGGCTGTGTAAGGAAAGTGAACAAACAGACAAACCCAGGAATCCCACAGTGTAGGCCATTGGTCACACCCTAGCTCTGCCATTTCCCCCGGTTGTGGATAAAATTGCTCCCTCCACTGACAACAATCCAGCACTTTGTGGTGCCTCTGACATGCAAAGAAAAAAACAATCTCCATACACATTGTGTCTCATACCCACTGAAACGTTTTTCACCAAGAATATTAAAGTGAAACAAAACCCAAATTTAATTTTTTTAGCTGATAAACTCCCTAGAATGTGTTTAAAATGTTTCAGAACACTATTTATGTGTTAATTTTCATGAAATTGTTCGTATTAGTTAAAATTGGCAATATTTGGTCTAAAAACGAGTATTCGTAGTCCTATGGGTTGAACTGTGGTATTGCTCCCTGATTTTCTCATTAGTTTACGATTCGCAGTCATTAATTTTCGCACAATTTCGTCACATCCTCTGCTGCCTGTGTATAAAGGTGGAGCCACTCCCCCGAGAAGGTCACTCCCCCTCCAGAGTTCAGGGGTTGGATTAGCGATTAGCAACAGAGCATTAGCATAGAAGAGCCACGATGTTCCAAGAAAGCTCTTCAAACTGATGTTCACCCACCCTTACACCATCAGGTTACAATCCGTTTGGAGGTGAGTACCATCTTACACCTTTCCATTCCATAATTTATCTTTTGAGCCGGAAAAGGGTAGCATGCCCTCTCCGGGTCGGGGAGGAGGTCCTGCCCCAAGTGGAGGAGTTTAAGTATCTCGGGATCTTGTTCACGAATGAGGGAAAACTGGAGCGTGAGATCGATAGGCGGATAGGTGCAGCGTCCGCAGTGAAGCGGGCGCTGTACCGGTCTGTCGTGGTGAAGAGAGAGCTGAGTCAAAAGGCAAAGCTCTCAATTTACCGATCGATCTACGTTCCCACCCTCATCTATGGTCATGAGCTTTGGGTTATGACCGAAAGAACAAGATCTCGGATACAAGCGGCTGAAATGAGTTTTCTCCGCAGGGTGTCTGGACTCTCCCTTAGAGATAGGGTGAGAAGCTCAGTCATCCGGGAGGGACTCGGAGTAGAGCCGCTGCTTCTCCACATCGAGAGGAGCCAGTTGAGGTGGCTCGGGCATCTGGTTAGGATGCCTCCTGGACGCCTCCCTGGTGAGGTGTTCCGGGCACGTCCCACCGGGAGGAGACCCAGAGGAAGACCCAGGACGCGCTGGAGGGACTATGTTTCTCGGCTGGCCTGGGAACGCCTTGGGATTCCCCCGGAGGAACTGCTCCAAGTGGCTGGGGAGAGGGAAGTCTGGGCCTCCCTACTTAGGCTGCTACCCCCGCGACCCGACCCCAGATAAGCGGAAGAAGATGGATGGATGGATGGATGGAATTTATCTTTTGAGTATATGACGTGTTTCTTCATGTGCTGTTTATTGCGGCCTGCAGCTTTGCTTCGGTGTGGCTCGCCCCACATAAGGTTGTGGCGTTCTGTTGTTGATCAACGTTAGTTTGTGTTGTAGTTGTGTTTAGATGCTAAAAATCTAGTGTTTCTTATGAACACCGCAGAGTGTGTGAACTCTTATGAACTCAGATAAGGAAGACCGCGACATCAAAAACCAATGGAGACTTGCTGTTGCTAATTATAGCTGTTGTACTAGTTACGATGTTTTAGACACGGTGTTCTTTTGCTGCAAATAATGTTGTGGATCAAAGGTATTTATAAAATAATATGTACTTGGTGAATGAGTATCATGGGCAGCAGTATTTATTTTGCACTGGGTCATCTGTTTGACAGATCAACAAAGTGAAAACAGTAATGTTTCTCAAGTACAGTATGCTTGTTTGTAAGGTGATTAAATTTTTTTTTTGTTTTTAGCTCCATGAGGCGTTCCACATCCAGGGAATCTCTGAGCCGTGCTTCACAGACATCAAGCATCAAGGAGACATGTTCACATGTCACTTTGGAGGTGACATGAGCTGATTCACCAGGTACTGTATTCATTTTTTATTTATTACTTTTGTACCCTACCCTCTGTCTGCAGGTATTAATATTATTATTTAATTATTATGTTTTTATTTATTATTTTATTTATTACTTTTATTATGGCGGACATTATATTAAAAAAAGTTTTAAAAAAGTTTATGCAACATTAATTCTTGTTTATTTCTTCATTGCTACCTGTCCCAACATTTTGGGGATTTGTTGACACTGTGAAATTTTGAATCAACATCTTTCTCCATTAAAATGTTACATTTACTCAGATTAAACTTTTGATCTTTTCTCTTTTCAGGACTGCAAATATCCAGGGTCGGGATGGAGTAAGTGGGAAGTCGACCGCTGCATCGTGTCCCAGATTTGTCCTCATGCATGAGGCAAAAAATAAATAAAGAAATAAAGAAATTGATTACAAAAACTAGTTGTTTATGATTCATTTTATTAACAGTAAGTTAATTCAAAACAACAAAAAGGTTCTGTGTCGTGTCACACGGGACACCACCTCCAGCTCGTCTGTATGGATGCAGTGGACAGAAGAAAAAGCAGTCCCAACCACCTTCAAGATGATGCACCTGCCAGCCAGAAACAAACACCAGGGTCTCAGCTGTACAAACATTGTCATGGATGCAGGTCTCAGGAGAAGCAGCAGCTCTGGCCGAGACTCTGCATCAGTTAAAGGACACGACCCACCATGTAATCCTGGCTGGAATTACTCTGCGTGGCTGCTGCATGGGTGCTTGAGTCATCACAGTTCTCTGAAAAAAACGTTTGAAAGGATACAGTATTGTTAAATTCATTGCAATTTGTTTGGTTTGCATAAAAAAATATATTTCCAATGAATCTTACCAGCTGTGCTCAGTTTTGATTAGCCGACACATAGCTTAAACAAATACTGTATACACGTCCTAACAAATATATCATACAAGCTTATAGAATGTTTCTAAACACGGATCTTTGGAAAACAAAAGATTTTACCACTGTTTAGTGCTCATTTATAGTAAATTCAAAAAACGTGTGTTCAGTTCTAGGTTGCATATTAAAATTAAGCCAAAACGTCAAAAAAATCGAGGGTAGATGAAATCAATATTTTAAAATAAAATATATTATGAAACGTTACTTTTGTAATGTGCTAAGTAATAAGATGTGGTGAATTAAAGTCACTGCAGCTGGACTACAACACTTGTGATCCAAACAAAGACAAAAACACAGCCGTACACCGCATGCCATGCAGCTAAACACAGGTTTTTAATGTGTTCTGTGTTCAGAAGCATACTGTGTGTGATTAAATACACGCAACAACATTTTACAACTTTTTAGTACAAGTTTAGGGATTTACTTACTGAAGACGTGACTATCCGCCATTTTGAAATCTAAACTTGGGGAGGGGTGGGAGTTTACCACTAGAGGGGGCGTGAACGCAGGACAACCCCCAACCTCCTCCCCTGCTTGTCTCTCGACACGCCCATTTTGAGGGAAATTTTCAATCTGGCCTGGGGGAGGAGTTACTGTCTCAACCTGTGTTCAGTTTCACTTTAAGGTTTACTTGTATCATCAGTTCCATTCCAGTGCAGAAAAAAACATCTCAAAACTACAACTATTCACTTTTAAAATTCCTCAGTGATATCACCATACCACTGATGTCACTGCCATCCTTTCAT
>JBBPBX010003115.1:28769-30884 GCA_038048925.1 Garcialebias charrua | reverse complement strand
ACACACACACACACACACACACACACACACACACACACACACACACACACACACACACACACACACACACACACACATACACACATTTTCCCTTCATTGTCTGGATGCCAAGCTGGTGTGCCGTCCATCACTGTATATTTAGCAACAGAGGCTTCTCAGCTGCTCCTTTTCTAAACCTGAGCTCTTCTGTTCTATCCACAGTATTTCACCCATCTCCTTCTTCAGGGTCACAAACGAACCCCCACCATCCACCCCCCACACACGCCATCCTCCCTACAGCATTCACACATAAACATATACACACTACACACACTTCCCTCTCATCCCACAGCCAATAAGGATCTGATCTTCTCAAGTGTCACTATAACAGAAGAAGTTGTTCTCCTCGCGGACCCTACAGATTCCTACAGACCTTCTTCTTCATCGTTGTGGGAGCTGCTTCTCCTCTGCGAGGTGAGTCACTTGCAGCCAATCAAAACCCATGAAATCCCTTTCATAGATAAATAACAGGTCTCTAACAATGTATTCATTATTTTAAGGAAAGGGAAATATTTACAGCATTTGGGTGAAGCTAACACATAAACCCTAATCTGATTAAGATGTTCAGAAAACACAGATAATTAAGCAAGATGTAATTTTAGGCAGGTAGTTGTGTTCAGTGAGGCATGCGTCACATTCTTTTTTGGTTAGGTTAACAATCTGGCTACAGTAGGTGTCTCCTTTCACCGCCATGGTTCAACAGAGACAAAGTTGATGACCAAAATAGAACTTTATACACAATAAATGATTGTTTGTAGGAGATAAGAAATAAGAAAAATCTATGGAGGGAGTTTGAGAAGTGTACTTATTTAGCCAGCCATGTTTTCTGATGATTCAATCATTTTATTTTACAAATAAAACATTCAGTAAAAAAAAAAAAAATAGTGGAAAGCTATGATATGTGTATTTAATTCTCAAGTGAAGAAGTCATTAAAGGTGCAATATGTAATTTCTGGAACACGCTGGAACTTAGGAAAATTTTGAACAGAGACACGTTTCTGGTCCCTCCCCCTCAGAGCCATATATGGCTCTGTTACCCTAGCTCTGCTGAAATTCAAATTCAAGCTCTGTTTTTATTGGCTAATTCAAATTCAAGCTCTGTTTTTATTGGCTAATTCAAATTCAAGCTCTGTTTTTATTGGCTAATTCAAATTCAAGCTCTGTTTTTATTGGCTATTCAAATTCAAGCTCTGTTTTTATTGGCTAATTAAAATTCAAGCTCTGTTTTTATTGGCTGGTTACAAAATCTGTTTTTATTGTCTGGTTAACGGCGTGTCACTGTGGCTTTTTAGAAATGCTTTTAGAGAAGCAAGGGGACAATAGTTTTTTTCAGAGATTACTTGTCTAAAATCAGTCTGTCAGGAGGTAGTGACAGAGTGAAGAAATATGTTAAAAATATATTGTTAGAAAAGTTACATACAGCTCCTTTAAGGTGATGCTGACTGTTGGACATAAAAGGAGACGTGCTAAATTTTCTGTTATGAATTTAACACCCAGAGACAATTTACTGGACAAGGCCAACTGGTGGTGGGGGGGTTGGAGGGGTTGACCTTCAATAAGTTATCTGAGGTATTGTGCTTTACTGAGTCTCATTTGGAATTTCTTACCACTATTTAACCAAAACATGGTTAAAAAAAACTAAACCATCTTTGAATAATTCTTAAATATTCTTATTGACTTATTTTCAATTTATTAAATAAATTTTGATGGTAATAATAATCCATCCGACTCTTGCTTTTTGTATTTTTATTTTTATTTTTTAAAGCAGCAAACTGTCAGAACGTTTTACTGTCGAACATGTCATTGCTTTGTAATCCCCTCACCTCGTCACACTAGTTCTCAGAGTTTCAGATTTCAGTCCGACACACCCGCTTGTTTAAATGTCATCACGAAGAACATCTTTAAGATGTGAGGTTTTTAGATTCACTCCTTTCATTAAGCAGCTCATCTTTCTCAGACAGCCAGTCGGTGACCTGAGATGCTGCTGAAATAGTAATCTGGTTGTGGTCTCCTCTGCTTCATTGATCCGTCAATCTTAACACCAAGTTTTAATTTCATAAAGACTCAGAAGAGAAC
>JBBPBX010003115.1:13769-23769 GCA_038048925.1 Garcialebias charrua | reverse complement strand
CCTGCTCCCTTGGTCAGGGGTCACCACAGTGGACCAACTTTCATGAAGACTTAGCAATTGTTGTTATGCTGAATGTCCTTCCTGACACAACCACAGACCAGCGAGCTACCACAGCCCTCTGTGTGGAGCAGAGAGATGCTATCTAGGGCTCCCGGGGGAGCAGATGGTGGGGGTTAAAGGCCTTGCTCAAGGGCCCAGAATGGTGCAAATTATGGTGGTGTGGGTGTTTCACCTTTCCCACTCACATTTTGATGTTGTAGGCCTGGGGAGTTGAACCGGCAACCTACCGACCACATCCCAGCTTCTCTGAACTTTGTGCCACCAGTCCCCATAATAATCATAATAATAATAATAATAATAATAATAATAACAATAATAATAATAATAATAATCATCATCATAATAATAATAACAACAACAACAACAACAACAACAACAATAATAATAATAATGATGTGACCATGAGCTCCAAACTGTAGTCAGAACCATGACGTCACAGCCATCTGAGACATATCTTTTCAAACAGACAGGGAAATTGGTGCTAATGTCCCTCCAGACAGAAAGTAACATCTCTGTAAAGTTTTTTGAAAAACTAGCCAAATAACAAGTCCTGGAACATTATTTGTTCCTTTGGTGGGGGTGGGGGGTGGGCATTAAAAACAAAAGGTCTTACGGTACCACCAGGAGGACCAAGACTTTGGATAAAACCATTACCCAAATCCCAGATAGCAGCAAAGAGTGACAGAACTACAAGAAATCACACTGTTTCAAGAAAGATACTTTCTATTAAATTAGCTTCATCTCCATCCATGCCTCATTATGACCCCAAGCTCAGGGTTTGAGCTCACTAATGTAGCAAAAATGCGAATTCTGAAAAACAAACAACAACAACAGCAACAATAATAATAATAATAATAATAATAATAATAATAATAATAATAATAATAATAATAATAATAATAATAATAATAGTAATAATAATAATAGTAATAATAGGGCATAGGTGGCACAGTTGGTAGAGCTGCCGCCTCCCAGCAAAAAGATCGCCAGGACAAATCCTGTCCCGGGGCCTTTCTGTGTGGAGTTTGCATGTTCTCTCCGTGCATGTGTGGGTTTTCTCCAGGTACTCTGGTTTCCTCCACCAGACCAAAAACATGCATGTTAGACTGATTGGTAACTCTAAACTGTCTCTAGGTGTGAGTGAGTGGGAGAATGATTGTTTATCTCGTTTGTCTCTATGTGTCCCTGGGATGGACTGGAGACCTGTCCAGGGTGTCCCCCACCTCTCACACTGACTGCTGGTGGATATGGACACCAGTGACCCCCATGAACCAAAATTGAAGAAGTGAGTAAAGGATAATGGATGGATGGATTTAGTACCCATACATGTGATGCTGAGGAGCGCGGTAGCTCAGTGGTCACAGCTTCCTGTTATCCTGATGCTGCAGGTTCAAGCCCAGGGTAGAAAACAATTGAGGAAATATTTCATGCGAGTTCGCTCACCGTGGTGACCCCTGCAGACAGCTGGGAACAAAACAGCATAACTAGTTTAGTGCTCCAAGTGTTTCATTGCACATGGCAGTTTTTATTTATTTATTATTTTACTAAAAACATGCAGTAATAATCATGTTTGTGAACGTACTACTTTGATTTGTTTTTAGATTTTTAATATACAAACTGATTTTCAGATATTGAAATATTAATAACTTCCTTTATTCACGTGAGAAAACATTGATAAGCCTTTACTGCAGGTTCCTCCAGTAGTTTTGCACATCGACAGTTGAATATTGAGTCTGTGTGAAAGGAGGTTCTATCACCATCACCTGTTTGTCTTTACGTTCTCCAGCAGTGTCCTTCACTCGTCCACTCATGTTCTGTGTGATTAAAGCATTATTGGGTGTCTAATGGCTCTGTCATGTCTGTGGTTTCACGTCTCCAACACCCTCAACTCTGCAATGTGGTGCACGGTGCATATCCGTAGCCCAGGACGAGGTAGTAGAGGTAGAAGTAGCCCCAGAGGCAGAGGCTCAGGTAGAAGCAGAGCCAGAAGTAGAGCCCGAACCAGAACCAGAACCAGAACCAGAGGAGGAGGTTCAAGAGGAGGAAGGTACGTGTCACAGGAAGTGCCCACATGTTCTCTAGTAACACAAAGACACGTCAAAGTGTTGTCTTCTCTACAGTAATGGTTTCAGTAGTCCCGCTGCAACTGTTAGCAACAAAATTTGAGCACAGATCAGTTTTATTAATGTTTATTGTGATGGCAACTTTTATTATTTACAAGAACCAAGTCTTATTTATTACTGACAGAATATTTTTACACAGTGCACTACATCTTCATTTTTTTTTAATATACTGTATTTTCCGGACTATAGGTCGCGGCTTTTTATCATTTTTTTCATGGCCTGCAACCTATAGTCAGGTGCGACCTATACAGTATATGGCTTTTTATAAAATAAGCTGATTTGTAATCATTTATTAACAAAAATTAAACTGAGACACACTCTTACAATAATGTCAGCTAACAAATATATTTTTTTAGGTGTTTATCCTGCTAAAATTATTCATTTATTAAAGAAAAGTTCAGCTCAGACACATATTTGCTATAATTTTTTATCAAACAATTAATTGTTTTTAAGTGTTAATCTTCTTAAAAGCCTTGCTGTGCGCTCCTGTGGCAGACATTTGCAGCAGAGCTAAACACGGTCCACATTTTGACGTAGGTGCGACCTATATTCAGGTGTGACCTATATATGGATTTTTCCAATTCTTTGGCAATAATTGGACAATGCGACCTATACTCGGGTGCAAACTATAGTCCGAAATATACAGTATATATAATTTGCTTCCTTGAAGTTGTTCGATTTAAAATTTAAATTGGTCATGATATCAATATATCTTCAGACGATCTCAGATTTTAGACACTTGTTAATTGTGGAGTTTGTCAACTTGTGGTTTGTGTTGTCTTTATGATGTTTTTATTTTCAGAAGCTTTTGTCACATCTTCATTGCGTTAAATTATTCTGATGGCAACTGTGTTCATGTCGTTTTAAATGCTGTCGGGTTTTACGGCGACAATCCTTTTCTGCATTCATGTAGAATACAGTTGGATTATTTAGATATATTGATTCAAAAGTATCCATCGTTTTGAATAACCAAACCCTGTGGTCACACTGTGCTACAGGTGACTCTTACCCTGGCGTACAGGTAGTCCCCGACTTACGAGCGAGTTCCGTCCCTAGGGGGCGCTCGTATGTCAAAAATTTGTAAGTAGGATCACATAGTAAAAAAAAAAAAAAATTTTTTTTTTTTTTTTTTTACTTTTTTTTTTTTTTTTTATAAATGAATACATGTACAGTACTGGACAGTCACCAAGCACTTAGCCTATCCTAACACAGTTTTTAAAGATGAAGGAATAAGTTGAATTGTCTCCCTTTCACATAAAGGGAGCAAGCTCCCTATGGAGCCTGCAGGGAGGAGGGAGACAATTCAACTGACTCCTTCATCTTTAAAAACTGTGTTAGGATAGGCTAAGTGCTTGGTGACTGTACAGTACTGTACATTTATCTATTTATTAAAAATATACAGTATATACAGTATTTTTATTTTTTTATTGTTTTTTATTTATAAATAGATAAATGTACAGTACTGTACAGTCACCAAGCACTTAGCCTATCCTAACACAGTTTTTAAAGATGAAGGAGTCAGTTGAATTGTCTCCCTCCTCCCTGCAGGCTCCATAGGGAGCTTGCTCCCTTTATGTGAAAGGGAGACAATTCAACTTATTCCTTCATCTTTAAAAACTGTGTTAGGATAGGCTAAGTGCTTGGTGACTGTCCAGTACTGTACATGTATTCATTTATTTAAAAAAAAAAAAAAAAAAAAAAAAAATATGAGATGCATGCTCTTAAGTCCGGGACCTCGTAAGTCAGAGCGCTCGTAAGTCGGGGACTACCTGTACTTTGCTTCTGTTGGTGGTGTGTTTGCTTAAAGCAGGGAGGACATTTAACTTTGACGGAGACTGCCACTTGGCGACCATTTAAATTTTTGTGTTTTGACAGTACTATGTGTTGGGGTTCACTCTCAGCTACTGGTACACCGAAATTCAGCTCAATGTGGCAAAAAAGCAAGAGTCTTTTTTGCTTTAAGCTATGGTGGCCATTTTGGATTTTGATTAGGATTCAATATGTGATTGGAAACGTTCTCACCTATGTCCACGCTAAATTTCAGACCAATGTGTCAAAGAATGCTCGAGTTAAAGTCAATTTAGTTTTCTGTGGCAGCCATCTTGAACCAAAATGTCTCCAGAAGTTAAAGTGTTTTGTTCCGTCTAGGCCAAGTGACCTCTCTGTGGCAGTTGGAGGCTGTTTCATCAGGCTTTTTCAATGAGAAAAATTGCATCTTTGTTTGCAAATTATGTTTACATGGTAACTCGAAATGCCAATAAAAGTAACAGCACACATCATGGTGACGAGCCGGTCGTTTCGAAATAAGATTTGTGGGGGTACACATTGCAGCATTCTTTGATATAGACATTTTAACCACATTTTAACTAGCCAAATTTGTTAAAAACATTATCCAAGTTCTTCAATTATCTGTTCAGCATTTTGTCATATTTACTGCTTATTTTCAAAATTCCTATTTGATGCACATTTTTATTTTAATTCCACAAAACATATAAGCTACTTCAACAAATATTGTTTTAGCCACTTTATCGTCTATTGCATCAAACATTTGCTTTATAAAAAAGCCTTCAGTTGTCACATAAACACATTGTCATCAGTGTAACAAAGAGTATTTGTCCTGTTTCAGATGTTATTTCCACTGTCATGTGTGTTTAAAGTATGATCTGTGCTTTAATGTTAAAGGGAACAGAAGACACTTAGCTGCTTTTTCATGAATCCTTTCTCATCCATGGCCTTTTAATTGATTTATTTATGTTTATCATCAGTGACCATTATCATTATTTTGGCTAACTCATGTGTCTCTTTTCAAGGCCAAAGTAAGGAGGATGATGGTTATTTTCATGTCATAAAAGCTAATTCTCTGCTTCCCTTTAGTCCATGTTTAGCACTTTATTAGATAACGAGTGTTGTTGGCTATTGTTTACAAAGCTTTTACATTTGGGGATGTACAGCGACGATGCTTACGCACTTCATACAAATATTGTGTTGAAACGCTTCAGATGAAGTGTTTTAATGGGAGTCACAGCACAAGTCCCAGGTTCGTGTCTGCTACAGCTTCCTTGTCTTTGCTTCTGCAACAGCAGCGTAAAAACATGCCAGCCCTGCTTGAATTCACAAATAATAAATTTTTAGTGTTGGTTAAAGAAATTAAAAAATCTTAGTTAGATAAACACCACTGAAGGACAACGCTCTGATCAAATCAAAGGAGAAAGGTTCAGATATTTTAAAGTCTCTTCACAGCAAAAGTCAAGGATCACAAGAACGACAAAATTAGCAGTAAGTCAGAAACGCTCCTGAAAACACTTCCTGGTCTTCGACCTTTACAGTTTTGCTTTAGCTAAGATCTAGAGGTTTTCTCTCCTTTGTTGTACCGACAGTCTTAGAGAAGACAAAATTTCCATGCTCAAATTTGAAACTTCCCATTTTTCAAACGAAGCTTCAGTCTCATCAGATGTTTGCTTCTGTACGTTTAGCGAAGCAACTTGGTGACAGACAACTCAATCAAAGTCAAGCTTATCATTAGTTAATAAATAGTTACAGTTATAGCTAACACTAGAAAGTTTCCGGACAAACTTTGACAGTGACTGCCACATGGCGGCCATTTTAAACTTCTGATTTGACAGTATTATGTGTTGGGATTTACTCTCACCTACCACCAGACCAAATTTCAGCACAATGTGGCAAAAAAATTTTTTTAAATCAATGACTTATAGTAGGCTACTTTATTTTCTTTTAAGCTATGGCAACCAGCTTGGATTTTTTTTATTTGGATTTAGTGTGTGATGTGGAACCATAACCATACCAAATTTCAGCTCTATGTGTAAAAATAACTGAGTTAAAGGTGGTGTGACATGATTTTGGAACTATGCATAAAGTGGCACAACATATATATGTTGTTACATTCCACTATGTTCGTTTTTACAAGCAAAATGACAAATATATGAAAATTTGATTTTAAAGTGATTTTAAAATTGTCGCCGTGTTTCGTCACGGGACATCCGGGTACTTACGCATGCGACGTCGTGACGTAGAGACAAGGACTTCAGTCTGCAGGCTGCTATTAGCACGCAGTGAAATTGTCTTCAAGATCGCCTATTTTCTTTTGTATAACTTGAAAAATGCCAGTACGTTGTGTCGCATTTGGGTGTTCTAACATCGCCAGCTCTGTTGACGACCACGATCGGGTTCCAGCCCTTCACCCTCTGAACTTTGCTCATCTGAAAATGTTGGATTTCCCCTCGCACCACCTCGTTCACTGAACGGTAAGAGTCAAGTAAATACGGGTGTAGACCTAAATTATAACCAGCTGTTTGTTGTTCAACACTCGAACTAACGTCAGCTTCCCAAACTGAAGACAAATCGCTCAAATCTTCACTTAAATTGCTTAATTCCTTGGTTTGTATATTGTCTGCCATAGTTATTTACAATGAGCGTTCTGGCGATTGCGTCATAAAATACGTCAGCGTTTGACCCCTCCTTTCTCCACCCGAAAACTGACGCACTGAAAAGAACTATTTTATTAAAAATTACTTTTATACATTAATTATTTGAAGCATCTGTGTACAAAAAAATCAAAGCTGAGTAACTACTCTGCCACTTTATGCATAGTTCCAAAATCATGTCACACACACTTTAAAGCCATTTAAATTTAGCTTTGGTTGTCATCTTGAATTTTTTTATTCAGTATTTATCAGGCATTGCTCTCAGCTACCACAATCCAAATATCTCTAAAAATGGCTGATAAAAATGGCTAATGGTAAAAAAAATGGTGTCTTTGTTTGCTTGTTTTTTGAATGTCCAGAGGACCAGACTTAGCTTTTTTGGATTTTTCTACCTGGATTATTGAGCATGCATCAGGGTGTCTTTGTTTGCAATTTATTTCACCATGGTAACTCCCAACACCAATAAAAATAATAATAGCACACATCATGGTGCCAAGCTCGTTGTTTTGATATAATATTTGTGGGGGTACACATTGCGGTTTGGGCTGTAATAAAGTTGAAGGAGGAGCAAGACCCCTACAGGTGGATAATAATAGGTGGCTGCCTTTCTAGGCAGTCCCCAATTACTAGTCTATCACACGCCCCAAACAACTTTTCCTGGAAAAATAATATCCTTTGGTAATGTCAAAAGTTACTAAAAATGTTTGAGAATACTAAAGGCCTAGTTTTCCATGAAGGAATGTGCATTGTCATCTCAGTTTAACTATTGTGGCTTTCACTATCTGACAGTTTCATTAAAAGCTATCCAGTTGTTCAAAAGATATTTAGCCAATGCAGCAGACAGATAAACACAAACACACAAGTGTGGACACAAACATTATGGCTGAGGCGTCCAAGAAGTAAAGTGTTGCCTGCAGCGCTGGTGCATGCCATGACGGGGGACTTGTGCAGTGGTTTCCAGTGAGAACGCCCCAACATGTAAAGGTGCTTCTTCAGCTGAGCGTCTGTTCAGTCCCCTCCCTAATGATCTCTGTTCTGCTCTCGCTTTGGACGTTTGCTGCATGCAGAGGCCTATGAAGAGGAAGGTATGTGGATTTCAATTCATCTCTATTCTTCTGATTTGAATGGTCATGTTTTCCTGTTGAGTAAAGGAGTCGGTCTGGTGCACATTTCATATTTGTGTCACTCGTCCTCCTTGAGACAAGAGGAGAGTTAATCTGTTGGTGTCAGTCCACCGAGCTGACATGAAGGAAGAGAGGGCATGGATTCATAAATAACCAGCTGGAGTTCAGGCCCCACCGCTCATGTCTGCTTCTTTTCTGTTTTGCATGAATGTGTCCTGCCAGGGGAGGATGGTAAGATGGTAGCTTGTCTTTCAGCTCACTTGCTGTTGCTTGCTCTGCTGTTCCTCCCTGCTCCGTCTTTAGTAGAAATTATTTAGTCCGTGTGGGGATTACTTAAAACAAATCAAAGTCTAATCGTACACTTCCCTCTTCTATTTTAAATCCCAGTATGCACTGATGCACTGTATGCTTGAAACACTTAACTATTACAGTACTTTTAATGATTCACACGACAAAATACTGATCATGAGTAGCATTTTTAAATGTCTTGGATGATATTGGTTTGATTTACACACTAATTCAAAATATAGCCTTTTAACAGTAAAATGTTTGGTAACAGTAGTCTCACATCTGATTTTTGTATGAACGCATATGTTTTAGTTTAAGAAATAAAGTGCACAGTAATACTGCTTCAGTTGGAGCAATGTACTCAAAGTACTTTGGAAAACGATAGTTTGTTTCAAGCCGCAGTCATGTTTGAGAATAGTGTTAGCAGCTGTTTAAAGCTAAATGTTTAGCTTAGATACAGCAGTGAGCCTGGCTACAAACAACCCAACATAAGATACAAATAACTGTAACCCTTTCTAATATCAACAATTTATAACTTGTCATATTTATTGTTTGATTTACTGTGTTAAAGAGCCAGGTTTTCTTTATTGGTAGCTAACTGCAGCTTCAAGAGAAGGTTCTTTTTCACCTTGTTTATTTCAGCAAGAAAACAAAAAAAAGCCAGTTTCCCAAAACAAAAAAAAGTGTTTCTTGTCTGATTGGAGTTTGTTATCCTCCTGACATCAACCAGTATTGCTGTGTTTGAACAGGCTAACTCAGTCTTTAGGTCCATTGTTGGAGAGTAGCTCGTAGAACTCACTCTCACAGCACTGATGAAGGTGAAGCCAGCATCCCTTCATCATCAACTCCTTCATTTCTCTAACAGTAGATACTCTTTTCTTTCATGTTTGGTGCTTTTTGATGTTTTGAACCAGAGGAGAAACCCAAGTTTAAGTGAGTACAGAAAGATTGCTTTAGCATGACTACAACTTAAAGTACTTTTTACAATATTTTGCTTAGTTAACTTTTAATGTTTCCTTCAACAGACCCAGTGCCCCGAAGATCCCAGATGGAGAGAAGGTGGATTTTGACGTGAGTTCAAACACAGCAGTGAAAGTAGAGAGGAATTCATTCAACCTTTATTTATACAGTTTAATCCCATTGAGCCTCGGGGACTCCACATCCAGGTGCACTGATGGAGCCAGGGGGTGGCCAATGCCTTCACCACCAAAGATTATTCTGCAGCCAGTGCACAAGTTTAATAAAATGAATAAATAAATAAAATAAGTAAGTAAGTAAGTAATAAGTAATTAAGTGAGTAAGTAAGTAAGTAAGTAAGTAAGTAAGTTATAAGTAGTAGGCCTGTCGCGATAAACAATAAGTCAATTAATCGCATGATAAATTAAAATTATTGGCCAAATGTTTTTTTATCGACTTTATCGTTTCTTCGTGTCTCTCTTTCTACTGAAGACACTGGATGACAAAAGCTCAACTCCTGTGTTCTTCACTGACCCCTCCCGTTCTCTTTTCTCTTTAAAATCTGTTTAAACCACCCAGAATCACATTTTTGGATAATTAAAAGCAGCTAAGCTGAGAAGTTAAGCTACGAGCTAAGCTAACAGGCCGACCTCGGGAAAAAAAATCTCAGTCTTGTCAAAGCTCCAAAAATCACGTTTGAAACCGTGTCTTCATCTAAAAAGTTGTTTTTCTCTGCAAAAAGGAGCTGAGAACTTGTTTACTGATTTTATATTAAAAGCTTTGTGTGACAAATGTTATGCTAAAGAGCTCAAACCACACCGAGCGTCCGCCATTTTGTCACGTCAACAGGCCTCCCTCCCATTTTTTCTTAAAGAGACACGCTGCCCACTCCTGAACTATCTATCCTTCGGTTCAAACAGTCTTATACTGCCATCCAGTGTTCACAAAAGGTACTACACACAAAAATTAACAAGTATTTCTTCTTAAATTTGACAAAAATTGCTAA
>JBBPBX010003114.1:74668-84854 GCA_038048925.1 Garcialebias charrua | reverse complement strand
GAAGTCTTTTTCAATTCTGAATGAATGGAAGCTGTGAGACCGAGAAGTTTTATACAGGCTGACATGCCACGCACCAACATATGAAATTGGAAACTGAAATAACCCCACAACATACCTGAGATAACATGCCCATTCTATTTAAATTGACAAAACAACACATCACAGCTTAACAGAAGGGGGTTTGTAACACATACATGTAAATTGAAAGATCACACCTTAACAGTAGGGGGTTTCCTTGAGGTCTCTGGTAGAAGACACAAAAATGTATGTAAATTGACAAAAAACACCTCCCAACCAACAACATAGGCTACTCAGAGAACTTTGTTACTGCTTTGTCTGCTCTCACAGATGGTGGGACGGTGATCAGGCGCCGTTTGTGACGTACAGGGTCGACTTTCAGTCGATTGAACCATCTTTGCAGGCGGCGCATAAACAATAACTTTAGTGGGACGACCATGTACGCAGCTGACATTGTTCCTAATAATTTCATGACTGTTGGAGACCGAACAAGCTGAAGCAGTGATGTCAGAGAATCATTCCTCTGTTCTGACAGAACAGCTGTCATGCTCACTGAATTTAGATTCACTCCTAGGAATGTGATTCGTTGGGACGGAATTACTGAGCTCTTCTCCCAATTTATGGTGAATTCCAGATGAGACAGATGTTTCACTAAAACAACTGTTTGTCTCTCTGCCTCTTTTCTGGACTGAGATAACAGCAGAAGACCGTCCAGATAAAACAGGATTTTCATACCTTTGTTTATTATTGGCAAAGGTGGGCGCCAGACCGCTAGGGAGCGCTAAAGCGCTAATCCGCTTATAGCGGACCTAAACAATTTGTTAGCTTTACAGCGGATTGACTAACTTTTATAATTCATAAGCGGATTTGCGCTATTTTTATTTAAAATGCAGTACCGCTAATAACTAATTATCAATCAGTAAAAACGAAAAAACTTATTTACGGGCTCTTAAATCAACCGGACGACTGCTAACAGACCATATCCTGTCAGCGTCGGATGTGGTCCGTGATAAAAAAGCGTCCCCCTCAGTCTCTTGGCTAGAGAGAGCGCTCTCTCTTGTAGGGATGGCTGTTTTCTGTGTTTTGTCTCCCCCTGTTGGTCGCTAACCATCCCTACACCCGGCTTGGTACAGGTGTCCTGTGTTTGCTTAATGAGTCTTAGACTGTATTTAAGTTGGCGTTTTGGCCTTTGCATTTGTCGGGTGATTGTCTGAGTTTCCCTCCTATCTGATGAGGTCATTATTTATGTAAGTAGCTGCCCTGTCAGCATCTTGATTTGTTCATTAAAAGTTTCATTATTTTAATATCTACGTTTCTGAGTCCTGCCTGCCTGCATTCTGGGTTTCTGCTCACTCACCGGACACCACTCCCTGACATTATCACCCGACCATTTCAAGACAGCAAACCCGGCAGGATGATCACCCTCTTCGAGTACGCTGTACGAGAGGCGAAGAGGACTGCTCACCGCGAGGAAGAGTTGAGGAAGAGGAACTCGTTCGTGGGGACTCGCCTGGCGATCAGGTTGGAGCCTTTTTCCTCACCACCTCAAGATGCGGCAGCGACTCACAAAATAACTCCTGTTGTCCTGGAGGAGTTTCCAACACACCTCCGGGCTCGCCGCAGGAGTAACAGACGGCAGAACCGAGCCGGCTTCTCCGAACCCCAGCCCCGCCCACCTTCAAACTCTCTTCGCCAGCTGTCAGAGAAGCCGAGGAGAATTTCAAAGGGGGGGGCGTACGTCAGCCCTGTTGCCGGTCCGGCAGACGGAGGGTCTGACGGGGCTCAGCCGGTGAGACTTCTGCTGGAGGAGAAAGTTGTGCGCACCGGCGTGCTTAACGTAAAGGAGGAGGAAGTCAGCTCCAGTACTTTGTGGGACAGACTGATCGCTGCAGAGGAAACGATTTCCTCATTCACTGGAGCTGACAGCGACTGCTCGCCGGGGGCGTGGCAGCGTTTCCAGCAGGCATGGTCAGAGAGACGCGTGCTGCGTTCACGTCTGTTGGCTCCCTCTCAGCCTGACACACCTGTCAGCTCTGCTCCTTCTTCACCTGTCGGCTCTCCAGAAGCTGCTCAGCCCGACGCAACTCTGAGCTGTATGTCAGCTGCACCACATTTGGGTTCCAGGTCTTCCATGACGGCTGCACCAAGTTTGGTTTCCATGACAGCTGCACCTACAAGTTCACCTGGCAGCTCGGCAGCAGCAGCTTCACCTGGCCGCACCTCCTGGACTGGTTCTACCCCTGCTGAGACAGGACTGGTGTTCACCTCAGCTTCTCAGCCTGGTTCCATTCCTGCTGCTCAGCTGGATGTTTCTTCCAGTTCGCCAACTCCGGTGCCAGCACCCAGACTGGTCCCTCCGGTACCAGCTACAAGACTGGCCCCTCCTGTGCCGGCTCCCAGGTTGTTCCCTCCTGTGCCGGCTCCCAGGTTGTTCCCTCCTGTGCCGGCTCCCAGGTTGTTCCCCCCTGTGCCGGCTCCCAGGTTGTTCCCTCCTGTGCCGGCTCCCAGGTTGTTCCCTCCTGTGCCGGCTCCCAGGTTGTTCCCCCCTGTGCCGGCTCCCAGGTTGTTCCCCCCTGTGCCGGCTCCCAGGTTGTTCCCCCCTGTGCCGGCTCCCAGGTTGTTCCCTCCTGTGCCGGCTCCCAGGTTGTTCCCCCTGTGCCGGCTCCCAGGTTGTTCCCTCCTGTGCCGGCTCCCAGGTTGTTCCCTCCTGTGCCGGCTCCCAGGTTGTTCCCCCCTGTGCCGGCTCCCAGGTTGTTCCCTCCTGTGCCGGCTCCCAGGTTGTTCCCTCCTGTGCCGGCTCCCAGGCTGGTCCCTCCTGTGCCGGCTCCCAGGCTGGTGCCTCCTGTGCCGGCTCCCAAGCGGGTTCCAGCTCCTGCTACGTTGGATCCTGCACCAGCCGCCGACCAACCGGGCCCATCAGAGGCAGTGTCTTTTTCTCTCTCCACAGACTCTGTTCTCGAGGTGGTCCTGGGTCCTGAGGTCCTCACTGCTCCATCTGGAGGCCTCACTCCATCGGGGGTCCTCGTCTCATCGGGGGTCTTCGCTCCTGAGGTCCTCACTGCTCCATCTGGAGGCCTCACTCCATCAGAGGTCCTCGTTCCATCAGAGGTCCTCGTTCCATCAGAGGTCCTCGTTCCATCAGAGGTCCTCGTTCCATCAGAGGTCCTCGTTCCATCAGAGGTCCTCGTTCCATCAGAGGTCCTCGTTCCATCAGAGGTCCTCGTTCCATCAGAGGTCCTCGTCCCATCAGAGGTCCTCGTCCCATCAGAGGTCCTCGTCCCATCAGAGGTCCTCGTCCCATCAGAGGTCCTCGTCCCATCAGAGGTCCTCGTCCCATCAGAGGTCCTCGTCCCATCAGAGGTCCTCGTCCCATCAGAGGTCCTCGTCCCATCAGAGGTCCTCGTCCCATCAGAGGTCCTCGTCCCATCAGAGGTCCTCGTCCCATCAGAGGTCCTCGTTCCATCAGAGGTCCTCGTTCCATCAGAGGTCCTCGTTCCATCAGAGGTCCTCGTTCCATCAGAGGTCCTCGTTCCATCAGAGGTCCTCGTCCCATCAGAGGTCCTCGTCCCATCAGAGGTCCTCGTCCCATCAGAGGTCCTCGTCCCATCAGAGGTCCTCGTCCCATCAGAGGTCCTCGTCCCATCAGAGGTCCTCGTCCCATCAGAGGTCCTCGTCCCATCAGAGGTCCTCGTCCCATCAGAGGTCCTCGTCCCATCAGAGGTCCTCGTCCCATCAGAGGTCCTCGTCCCAGCAGAGGTCCTCGTCCCAGCAGAGGTCCTCGTCCCAGCAGAGGTCCTCGTCCCAGCAGAGGTCCTCGTCCCATCAGAGGTCCTCGTCCCATCAGAGGTCCTCGTCCCATCAGAGGTCCTCGTCCCATCAGAGGTCCTCGTCCCATCAGAGGTCCTCGTCCCATCAGAGGTCCTCGTCCCAGCAGAGGTCCTCGTCCCAGCAGAGGTCCTCGTCCCAGCAGAGGTCCTCGTCCCAGCAGAGGTCCTCGTCCCAGCAGAGGTCCTCGTCCCGGCTGGGGTCTCCGCACCGATGGAGGTCTTCGCTGCAGAGGCCCTCTCATCACCTGCTGTCGTCTCGTCGCCTGCAGTCGTCTCGTCGCCTGCAGTCGGCGCCACGGGGGTCCACACATCTCCAGGGGTCCCCGCCTCCCCTGATGATGGACTGCCTCATGGCCGACCTCCGGAACTGGCGGCTGGTGATGGACGGTCTCCTGGTCGTCCCCCGGACCCTGGTGGATGTTCTCTGGTGCCCGCCGCCCTGGCGGTTCCTCCCTCCGCCCGCCCTTGTGCTTTGGGGGGTGTTCCTTGGGACGCCGTGGGGCGTCCGTGGGGGGGAGGTACTGTAGGGATGGCTGTTTTCTGTGTTTTGTCTCCCTCTGTTGGTCGCTAACCATCCCTACACCCGGCTTGGTACAGGTGTCCTGTGTTTGCTTAATGAGTCTTAGACTGTATTTAAGTTGGCGTTTTGGCCTTTGCATTTGTCGGGTGATTGTCTGAGTTTCCCTCCTATCTGATGAGGTCATTATTTATGTAAGTAGCTGTCCTGTCAGCATCTTGATTTGTTCATTAAAAGTTTCATTATTTTAATATCTACGTTTCTGAGTCCTGCCTGCATTCTGGGTTTCTGCTCCTCACCGGACACTACTCCCTGACATCTCTATAGAGTTAGCAGCCAATGTGTTACTCTGCAGCCTTATTGCTTGTTTTCGAAGAGTCAGACGAAGAGTTTTTAACATGGAGGTTGAACTTATGAATGTTTCACAGCGGCCTACGCGATGCGTCTGGATTTAAAAAAGTAGTTTGCCATTTTCCCTCTTCAAAATGTCTTCTCCTTGTGTCTTATGTCTGGTTCGACCATGAAGTCTGTTGTCGACCTCTGCCTCGAAAAGTCCCGGGTCTCTGGTGCATCTGGGACGTGTGTCCTCTGGGATAAGCTGATGGAGAGGCTGCATAAAAGGTTGCAGCGGCCGTGGAGCGTCTCTGCTGCTGGCGGTGGAACCTGTTTTGATCTAGCTAGCGGCCAGGTGTCCGAGCAACGTGGAAGTCTGTTCGGGGGAGGGTCACTTGTTTCTGCACCTGTTCCAGGGTGTCCGAGGAGGACTGTAGCTGGTTCAGGACCAACTGAAAATGGGGGCTGAAGAGGCCTTCTGGAGACACAGGAGTCAGGACCCTCCAGGAGTTCCTTTTTAACGTCCTCTGGGATGGACGGAGACAATTTCAGCCACATCTGTCTCTGCAACAATGTTACCCAGGACGAGATGCGGGTGGAGCACGTCGCAAACGTTGCACATAGGTTAGTGATCGTGTCCGCTGCTGTGCCGATTTTGTCCGGTTCTGTGGAGGACTGGTTCGGTTCCTTTGCCTCCTTAGCAATGCTGAGGGCTAACAATGCGATGTTATTAGTCGTTGCCCCCACCTGCAAAGAGCACTGATGGATTTTGTCCGTCAGCTTCACTGTGAGCTGATCTCCAAGGGATGGTGGGGTGATACGTCGGCCGACGTGCTTCGCCGCTCTCACCCCAAAGACAGCCGACAAGCTGAGTTCTAGGGGAGGAACGGTGGGGAAGCCCTGGTCCGTGAGCCCTTCTACCTTGGTGATGGCCGCGTAAGAGGTGACGGGAGCCCTTAGCTTCAGGGGGTCATCGACTGAACCCCGGAGTAGGGCCGACACGGCCGGGAAACAGGGCCAGACCGGGTCCCGGTGTCCGCTGTGCTGGGCGGCAAACCTTCCCGCCAACAGGGTCGATATGGTTTGAGTCATTTTTTTGGGCACCTCCAGGTCGCATGCTCTCGCCGACCTCCCGATTATCTCCGGGAGAACGTGGAACAGAGTGGTGGCTGACCCCTGGGCGCTCGGAGGAGTGACCATTGAAGGCGGCGCCGGCTCCAAACCTCCTGAAAGGCCGGATGAAGCGTGGCTGCTCGCTGATTCAGCTTTGGAACGGGAAGGCAGTACCGGGTTCAAACCTCCTAAAAGGTAGGTTGGAACGCGGTTGCTAGTTGTTTCAGCTACAGGACGGGAAGACAGTGCCGGCTCTGAACCTCCAAAAAGGCAGGACGGAGTGCAGCTACTAGCTGTTTCAGCTCCAGGGCGAGAAGGCAATGACGGTTCCAAACCTCCAAAAAGGCAGGATGGGGTGCGGCTGCTTGCTGTCTCCGCTTCAGAGGGGGACGTGTTCGTGAACTACGCTTCCAGCGAGTAAAAAAAATTGTCGAACGAACAGTTCCCCCTCGGTTGAAACTCGTCCTCCTTGGAGGAAAAGAGCTCAAACCGGCGTTGCTTCTACTCAGCCGAATTTTTTTTACAGGCTGAGCAGGAGGAAAGCGGATCCAGAGCTTGCCGAGCGTGGTCCGCTCCCAGGTAGCTTTCGCAGAAAGCGTGCAGGTCCGTAGATAGGATGTAGCCCGTCTGGCACACGGCACACAGACGGATGGTCTTCTTAGTTGAAGTCATCATTGTAGAAGCCATCGTAGTGTTCTTTACGTTGGCTGAAGAAAAATGGGAGTCGAGCTCCGGCCCAGACGTAGTCTATAGCGGACCGGGTGGGGCCCACAGCAGGTGGGCGTTGATTCGAAGTTTTCAGTGTTTGGCAAACCCAAATAGCGACAGCCTTTAAAGGACGTAGCTTACACGAAATAGAACAACACAATAAGCCCTCTGGTTATCTTGTTACTTTTGACCTTTTGCCCGTGACGCAGGACGCAATTGCCTCTCGCACAGTAAGATACGGCGGCTAACTGCAGAGCTCAACGTAGCGAACATTCCAGATTACAGAACAGTTTTTGGTGAATTAAAAAAAGTTTTTGGTGAATAAAGTGGAGTAGACTTGCTACTTGTCAGATAACGGAAAACGTGGTATTGTTTCTGCTTCAGGACAAAGTAACTGTTTAAGCAGAGTAATGAAATACAACAGACATTGACAGGCCTTTGCGTCTGCCTTTCTCTGAAGAACTCCTGAGCGGGAGGAGACAGTCAGGTGAGGAAAAACTGTTCTTATCTACCGATTCAGAGTTTTTATCATACAGACAGTAGGCTGTTGTTGTTGTACTATTAGCTAGCTGCTAGCTAACGACTTTGCTAGCAAAGCAAGATACAGAGTAACTAAAAGCTTCCCAGTATCGTTAATGATAGCAGTCATTCTTCAGTCTTGCTTATGCAATAGGGAGCACATCGCCTGTCCAAAACCCATCATCTCTCCATAATGGATATATGTCCGATCTTCTAATTTCCTTTGCTGCATAATGTACATTGCATTTATTGTATCTTGAAGGAGAATAGCACTTAAATAAAAGTCCAACAAGGATAATAATTTAGAATTAAAAATAACTCACCCTGAACTACCATAATACATTTGTAGATATAATATATGTAATAACCAATCAAGTTGCTCCTGTCCAATTAAAGTGTACAAATGACAGGGAAAAAACTCTATCCAGACTTTAGGGTCTGGTTCGCAGAGTAATTGTTCAATTTAAAAAAACAACTAACAGTTAAGTAAATAAAAATTGTACAGGTAATCAAAACTTTTGGAATTGTAATGATTATTTTATTTTTTTTACCAAAAACTTTTGTTTAAAAACTTTTTTTTTAAATTAAATAACTAATTTTTCTCTCGTGAACTTAAAAAATTATTTGCAAAACATAAACTTTTATTTGCACACATCAGAAATCTTTTGTTGCGATTTTAGGCTCTGCCCACGATGTCATGTGAGAATCATGTGAGAATGGGGAAAAAAGAAAGGCAAGAGACAGACATAAATAAGAGACACTGGCCTCCACTCAACACAGAGAAGATGAGACAAAGAGGAAAAAAGAGAAGAGAAACTGACAAGAAAAAAGAAGAGGAAAGATTGAAGAAAATGTATATACAGTACTGGTAGGCACTTACAAAATACACTAAGACACAAATAGAGATATAAATTTGGGTGGTCAGTTAGTCTCACTCAGTAGGCTTTTCTCATGGTGACATGCATTAACAATTCAATTTTTGCCCTTTTTTTCTGCAGTTCCACATTAAAGTTTGATGCAGCTCTGCTTTTCTGAATGGACCATCTTCATCTCCACTGCAAGTGTAGCAAACCAGGCAGCTCTTTCTTTTATAGATTACAGTACACTAAAAAGTTGCATTGTGCCCTTGTTTATATTTTTAATTCTGTAATTCTGTAAAGACAGAATATGTGTGGTGGTGTAGCTCTGATTTACATATCTTGCAAAATCGCAGGTTTGAATATTGCAATACTTTCCTATAACAAAGTAGACCTGCAGAAAAAAATTACTAATAAAATATTTTACATATGGATAGTTGTATGTTCTATGTAGAGATTTCCCTTAGCTTTGATTGTATATCTCACAATTTTGTAATTTATCATTGTTTATTAAACTCTGAAAGCTATGTGACTTTGTTAATGTTTATGTTTATGTTTATTAAATTTGTTCATTTTTTTACAAAAGAAACAATACAAGACAATCCCATAAATGATAATGTACAAAATATAAAAAAATGAAAGGTAGCAGAAAGAAGAATAAATCTTATTATATCTGCCCCTTTTTTCCAACAATCAGATTAAACAATAATAATCTTCAACCAACAGTACAAAATGACTAACTCTTTCTAATTTTCTAACTAATACAATACACATTACGCTATTTCATTTTTTTTAACACATTCGTTTTGATCATTTTCTTAAATGTAGACCTTGACTTGGCATTTTTAACTACATTCTCCAAGCCATTCCATAATCTAATTCCCTGGATTGAGGTAGAACGTCCCTTCAAACTAGTTCTGAATTGTGGTTTTACAAACATCTCTGTCCCCTTAAGATTATAACAACTTTGTCTTTTAACAAAATGCATTTGGATATTTAAAGGTAATGCATTATTTTGAGCCCTATACATAACTGATAAAATATTATAGTCTACCAAATCATGGAACTTCAATAACTTCAGTTGATAAAATAATGTACTTGATGGATGACGGTAATGTTTTCTAGTGATAATTCTTACAGCTCTTTTCTGTAATACAAAAATAGGCTTTGTGATTGTTTTACACGCATTCCCCCAAACATCAATACAATAGATTAAGTGTGGAACAATGATTGTGTTATACAACAAATACAGAGCTTTATCATTCAATAGGTCTCTGACTTTGTACAGTACTGCAATCGATTTAGCTATTTTTATTCTTACAGAATTTATGTGTTGTTTCCATGTCAGTTTGTCATCAATGATAACACCCAAAAACTTCACCTCACTCACTCTACAAATCTCAACACCCTCAATTTTGAGTGGAACATCAACAGTTTTCTTTTTATTACTGAATATCATGTAATTAGTTTTTTCTAGATTTAATGATAATTTATTTATTTTAAACCAAGTTTGTATCTTGACAAATTCTGTCTTTATCAATTCCAACATTTGTTCTATATCTTCACCTAAACAGAAAAATGTGGTATCATCAGCAAAAAGTACACATTTAAGGAGTCCTGACACATTTACCAAGTCATTCACATATAAAATAAATAGCTTTGGTCCAAGTACAGAGCCTTGGGGAACTCCACATGTGATATTACAGAGGTCAGATCTTACATCATTTATTTGTACAAATTGTTTCCTATCTTTCAAGTAGCTAGATACCCACTGTAATGCTGGTCCTCTAATACCATATTTGTTCAGTTTTTCAAGGAGAATGGTGTGATCAATAGTATCGAATGCTTTTTTTAAATCAACAAAAATACTGATACAATATTGTTTTTGATCGACAGCAGTAGTTATTTGTTCCATTAATTCCATGAGAGCCATTGATGTAGAGTTTTTTGCTCTAAACCCATACTGACTGTTGCTTAGAATATTTTGTTTATCTATAAATTGATCTAGTCTGTTTACAAATAGTTTTTCAAGAATTTTTGAAAACTGTGGTAACAAGGATATAGGTCTATAATTGTTGAACACACATTTATCACCATTTTTAAAAAGAGGAACTACCTTAGCTACTTTCATATTATCTGGAAATATTCCTGTTGAAAATGATAAATTACATATGTATGTAAACGGCTCAATAACATGGCTCATTATGTCCTTTACAAACATCATATCCATGCAGTTTAATCTCAACAAAGACTTTCGGACTAATATGTTAATACAGTATGCTGTCCTAAAACGC
>JBBPBX010003114.1:26105-74630 GCA_038048925.1 Garcialebias charrua | reverse complement strand
TTTTTGAGCACCTGCCCCTTTAGTGGTCTCTGCACGGCCCTGGAACTGTGAGTAGTACAGTCCTGTAAACAGGGAATAGAGGAATGGACTGAGCACACAGCCTTGGGACACCTGGGCTGAGGGTAATGGGGGATGAAGTGTCACGCCCAGTCCTGACATACTGGGTTTGTCAGAAACTCTTTGATCTACACGACTCTGTCATGTATGACAACAATGTGAAAGATATGAAAATGCAAACATAATTAGTCTTGCAAGACTTACTAAATCACACTAATGTGCATAATTTCATAGACTGTGTGCATCTTTTTTCACATTTTAGTGATTTTTGTGTTGTGTATTCATATATTTCATATATTGCATCTTAGGAGGGACATCTGCAATTTTGTTGTAAAAGTCATTCTATTCCTACCAGTGAATGGTTTGCAACATGCTGTTTAGGAATTTTATTTCCATATTGACTCCCAGAAAAAAAAAAAAAACTTAAAATCTAAGAAAAAAAAAACTTAAGTAGACCTTTAATTATTTAATGTCTTAAAGGATCAGTATGTAACTTATTTTTTAAACATATTTCTTCACTCTGCCACTATCTCCTGATAGACTGATGTTATGCCGGGTACCCACCAAACGCGTCAAAACGCTCTTGACGCACCCTTTTGGCCGCTTGTCACCAGAATCTGTTCACACTGAAGACGCGTCTGATGACGCGCAGTGGGAGGAGCGTCTGGCTCCTTTTCCGGTTATTTCTTGTACACCGGGCAGATGAAATCAGCTGTACGTGAGCCTCGTTACTACTTGAGTGGGTTTTCTACGAGCCGAACTGCAGCTCCGAAAGTCTTTGTTGAGATTAAAACGTTTTTTTTTTTTTTATGTTTGGGGTGATCGTACGCTCGAGCGGACAGCGGCAACTGTAAAAATGCCAAGTTTCTTACCGGAGGCTGGTTTCTTCATGGAGGCTCGTTGGGGTAAGTTTAAAAAATCCAAAAAAAAGTCCCGTAGTCGTTGCGTCATTACATAGCAGAGTCTCTCCCGATTGGTTGCTGTGACGCGTCGAGCGTCGAAAGTTCAAATATTTGAACTTTGGCTGCTCGACGCGTCGGCTGCTTCGGACGCGTCGCATGCGCGGAAAAGAACTGCTGCGCGCTGCCGTGCTGCTTGAAACGCTCAAAACGCGCCGCTTCACGATTCGACGCGCCTCGCCGCGACTCTACATAGTCTTTCAATGTAAACCGGCCGCTTCCGCTGCCCGAAACACATTTGGTGGGTACCCGGCATTAGACAGGTAATCTCTGATAAAAAAACTATAGTCCTCTGGCGTCTCCCGGTGGTAATAAAAGCATTTATAAAAACCACAGCGCCCCGCGGTTAACCAGCCAATAAAAACAGAGTTTTTAACCAGCCAATAAAAACAGAGCTTCTAACTTCTCACGCTCCTAACCCACGCCCCCCACCCCCACCAGCCCGCAGCGGCCGCGGCACGTTCTCATTCAAATAATTGCAAAGGGATGCAAAACTGTTTTGTATGTGACACAAATGTATTAAATTCCCCTTCTTCATCCCTGAGCTGGACTTTTCTTTTGTTTTTTTGCCAAAAGTCAAGTGATCGCTTCTTCCTTCACTGACAGAAATGAGGAAATGGATTTGTCACAAGCGAATTAAAATCATGTCCAACTTGGCTGCAAGAGGCTCTGCAGATTTCAGGGTGTTTTTGTTTTGCTAGACCAGCGCTCCATGGTTTGTTTGATTTTTTAGAACGTTTTATTAACATATTGTAATAAATTTGTGGGTCACACAGGCAGATGATCTTGCCTAAAATGTCAGGACCATCAAACAATCACCACACACCAGAAGATTATACAAATAGTCTTTATTTATTAATCTACTCCTAAAAAGATCCCCACCCCAAGCTAAAAATGAAGGCCTATACTAAAGGTTAGATGAGTCAACTTTGTCCACTTAGCTCACTCAGCGACGAGACCCCTCCCCAGGGTCTAAGCTTGTCAGGTCGTCCAACACCCCGGGGATTGACTTAGCTGGACGACGATCGACCTCCTGGATCAGAGCAGGTGGCAGGACAGCAGCTCTCAGGAACAGAAACAGGAGTCCAAGGTGGTGGCTGCACCCTACTAAAGCCCGGCCTAGCTGTCTAAAGGAGGCACCCAGCCTCCCCTCCTGACACAGGAACAACTAACCACCTATCTTGCTATCTTCATCGCCGGCAGCCCTAAATGACTGCGAACGACACCCTCCCTCCAAAAGGGTGCTGCCACAACCAAAGCACAAAGGACTCTCGCTCCAATTTGTTTAAGCAACCTTTATCTAGTGTGCTGCTCCTCAAGTGATTGAACACACCTGTCCTCAATCAGTTTCCTTGCCTCCACTGATGAGTTCTGCCCAAGCACATCACATTTCCCCCCCATTGACCTAAAAAGACTCGCCCTCGAGTCCTTACATGTCCATGCTATAATCTTTAGACCAAGCAGGCATTCTTCGCTGGCGTACAGGGCGAGCCTGCCCAGCTTGTCTAGTCCTTTGGGGTAAAGCCCCCTGATGACCCTGCGGTGTTGACAGATCCCAGGGAAACATTGCAGATGATGAACCAGCCAATGGGACACTCTCCGTCCCTCCAATATCCTCCAGTGGGGGACTTTGCTCTTTTCTTGGCGTGGATAGATGACTTGGGTCACACTTATGGTCATCCCTGCCAGCATCTGCCTGGACTCCCCTGTACTGGCATTGAGCAGGTCTGGCACTCGGCTGTCTTCTCCTGGATCCCAAAGCCATTGGTGACGAGACTGCTGAAGAAGGAACAAAAGGCTTAAGTCTGTTGAAATGAATAACAGTCTTTGGACCCCCCTCTGCTGGTACTAATCTGTATAGCACATCTGTCACCCTTTCAACTACTCTAAATGGGCAAATCATGATATACACACACAATCACAATATAAACACAGAATATGCAGCGGCTCCGAGAGGACATGCAGCGGAGGCGGAGTTGATCTCAAGTTCAGCAGACCACGGGGGAACAGAGCCATATATGGCTCTGAGGGGGAGGGAGCAGAATGCTTTTCCCTGTTCTAAATTTTTCAAAGTGCCAGTGTATTCCAGAAACTGCAGAATGCAGCTTTAAATTATGTTAGATTACTAAGAAGGGGGGTTCCGGGTTGATGGCGTGCTGAACGGACGCGTCACTCAGAGCTCTTAAGTGAGTCCCGATGATAAAAGAGATTTAAAGTAAACTCCACAAGAAATACAGTTGCTCGACTTCAGTGACAAAGATGAGCCAACGAAAAGGCCAACAAACAACAAAAAAAGAGCTTTTTAAAGCTCCGAGTCGTCAGTCGGATGGTTCGGAGCACAGCTACGCAGAGCCAATGGAGGCGGCTAATGCTAATAGCAAGCGAAACAGAGGAGCCACCACGCCAACAGATACTCCTGAAAAGACGCAAGTGGAAAAGAAAATTAAAGGTAACGAGGAGGAGAAGGTCTCAGAGAAGTCAATCGAGACCATCCTTTGTGCATTAGAGGCTTTGGGAACTCGTGTTGATGCCTTGGGAGCTCGTGTTGATGACGGCCTGGAGGGCATTAGCGGCCAGCTACAACAACACAGCTCCATGCTAGCATCAATAGCCAAAACGGTGCAGCTGAACTCTGAGGATATTCAAGAGTGTAAAACCAAAGTTAAAAGCTTGGAGACACAAGTCGAGCTTCTTCAAAAGGAAAAGGAGGAAATGAAGGAACGTTTGGTGAGTCAAGAAAGATATAAAAGAAGATGGTGCCTACGGATTAAAGGAAAAAAGGAAAAAGTTAATGAAAACATCAGAGCTGAAGTCGTGGAGTTGCTGAGCAGAATTCTACCTGATCTGGCTGAAAAGATGGAGGATGCTGTGGACATCGTTCACAGAGTGGGAAGATCAACAGAGGGTCGACACAGACAAGTTGTAGTCCTCTTCTCCAAGAGAAGTGTCAGAGATGAGGTGTGGAAGAAAACAAAGTCCTCACAGATCTGCAAAGATGAAGGTCTGAAGTTTGCAGAGGACCTGACCCAGGAGGACTGGAAGTCACGACAGGCGCTGTGGCCGAGAATTGAGCAGGCAAGAAAGGAGGGTAAGGCTGCAGGATTCAGAGGACCCTTCGCCTACATCGAAGGGAGGAGAATTTCTTAAGCTGAAGTTGGAGCACTGGCTAGATGTTTAGATGAAACGTGAAGTTTTTCCTGATACAGAACTGTATAGTGGAGATTATTTTTTTATTTTTCAAGGGACTTAAGGGGACTCTACTCTCAGTTTTTTTTTACTCTACCTCCTATCGGTCTTTTGCACGTGACGTCACGGCTCGTGTCTTTTTGCACTTCCGGTCATCATGTTGGGTGGATATACCGGTTCATTTAAACAGAGGAATTCCATGTTAAACACAGTGCGATACAGAACAATAACATCAGCAAAATGCAAACTAAATATAAAAATGAGCAGAAGCCTTATAGAGAGAAACTCAACCAAGCCAGAGAACGTTACATGGTGAAGTTAGCTTCGATTAACAACATTGATCCTTACGAAGTAGCAGCTAAGGCATGGACTTCCTCTGTTTAAATGAACCGGTCTCCACCCAATATGGCGACCGGGAGTGCAAAATGTCACGTGTCTGCAAAAGACCGATATTCTAAGTTTCTTTATTTTTTCTATTTTTTTCTATTGTATTGTTCTTAATGTGTTCAGTATTCAATTTAAAGACTGAGATTTTATTTTCTTCTTTTAATGCAAGAGGGCTCAAAGACTCTGTTAAGCGTAAGGCTGTTTTTTTTATTCTGCAAAGGTCAAAAGGCGAACTGTTTTTTTCTTCAAGAGACACACTCAGAGTTATCTGATGTTAAGTTTTGGACTCAACAATGGGGTGATAAGATCATTTTTAGTCACGGCACAAATCGTTCTGCAGGAGTTGCTATTTGTTTCAATAGATGTCCAGGAAAGGTTCTTTTTCAGGAAACAGATGATGCTGGACACTGGGCAGCATGTGTTTTAGATATTGACAGTGATTTGTTCATCATTGTTAATGTTTATGGATACAACAACGACCAAAAAAACAAACAGTTATTACATCAAGTCACAACAATTATAAAAAGAATGCAGCTGAATTATCCCACTGACCATGTTGTCGCTGGGGGCGATTTCAATTTAACTCCAGATGAATGGATGGACAGATGCCCTTCAAAATACTCTCAGGTGACATTAAACCCAATCATGGATGACTTTATGAACACCAATAAACTGGTCGATGTTTGGAGAAACCTAAACTCTAACATTAAACAATTTACATGGTTCAAACCTAACGGACAATCAAGGTCAAGAATTGATTATTGGTTAATTACAGATTCTATACTTGGACACGTCACAGAAGCTGAGATCTCCTGTAGCCCTTTAAGTG
This sequence comes from Garcialebias charrua, assembly GCA_038048925.1. Taxonomy (NCBI): domain Eukaryota; kingdom Metazoa; phylum Chordata; class Actinopteri; order Cyprinodontiformes; family Rivulidae; genus Garcialebias; species Garcialebias charrua. The sequence continues at coordinate 69,212 of JBBPBX010003114.1, read as the reverse complement.
ATCACTGCACCATAAACCTGCGAATATCCAAAAATGAAACTAAAAATAATTTCAAAGGTTACTGGAAATTCAATGCTAACTTATTAAAGAATGACGAATATTGTAAAAGTATTAGTAAAATAATTCAAGATGTTACAAATGACACAAGTTTAGTGACAGCAATACAAAAATGGGAATTCTTCAAATTTACTGTTAGAAAATTTTCTATCTCCTTCAGTAAAAAATTACAAAAAGAGAGACAAATAGAAGAAACTAAACTAACCAAGGAACTAATCTTTTATTATCATAAATCTGACTGGAGTGAGGAAGACAAAATTAATATCAATAAGTTGCAATGTAAACTAGATGAATATTATCAAAATAAAGCTCGTGGAGCATACATACGGTCAAGAGCAAGGTGGCTGGAAGAGGGTGAGAAAAATACTTCATATTTTTTTAATTTGGAAAAACAAAGACAGATGAAAAATACAATTAACAGTCTCATAATTAACGGTGAGGAAGTTACAGAAACAAAACAAATATCCAGAGAAGTTCATGACTTTTACTGTAATCTGTTTACATCCTCATATTCAAAACAAGACTCAGAATCCTTTTTTATAAAAATTAAAAATGTTATCCCTAACATTGATGAAACATTTAGGTCCATTTGTGAAGAAGATTTTCAAATAGAAGAATTTGACTGTGTTATTAAAAAAGTAGCATCAGATAAAGCTCCTGGCTCAGATGGTATTACCGCAAATTTTTATAAATTCTTTTGGAAGGACATAAAAATACTGTTGTTTGAAGCAGTTATGGAATGTATTCATAAAAAAGAATTGATGACAACAATGAAACAAGGTGTCATCATATTGATACCCAAACCAGGAAAAGATAAAAGAAACTTGAATAATTTAAGACCCATCACACTTCTCAACACAGATTATAAAATATTTACTACAGTTCTTGCAGCTCGGTTAAAAGAAGGTTTATCTGATATAATTAGCTCGACTCAGTCTGGTTTTCTCAAAGGTAGATCAATTAATAACAATATTCGTCTGGTTCTAGATTTAATTGAATATGCCCATTTAATTCCTGATGACGGTATGATCTTATTTCTGGATTTTCAGAAAGCCTTTGATTCGGTGGAACATCCTTTCATTTTTGAAACATTCAAACATTTTGGCTTTGGTGAGAAGTTTTTAAACATAATCAAAATGCTGCATACAGATGTTAACAGCTGTGTTTCCTTAGCAGAAGGAACAAGTCCCAGATTCACAATAAAAAGAGGGATTAGACAAGGATGCAGTGTTTCACCTCTCCTGTTTATCACCGTTACGGAGCTCTTGGCTGTCTCTATAAGAAACTCCAGTCTTCATGGTTTACAAATTATGAATCAAAATATTATCATAAGTCACCCAGCCAAAATGCACAGGTGGGCCCCATATGGTATACATATGTGCAACAAACATGGGCCCCAAAAGGTTTTGTCCACGGTTTCCATGGTGGCCCCACATGGGTTGGCCCAGATAGATTTTAATGGGCCCTGACTGGGTTTTCAGTGGGACCCATATGTTTAACTTAAATGAGACCCATGTAAAACCCATGTGTGTACCTTGAAGAATATCTACCTGGGACTAAACTGGGTCCCAACTGGGCTAAAAATATGGGTAATAAGTGGGTTTGTCCACGGTTTCCATGGTGGCCCCACATGGGTTGGCCCAGATAGATTTTAATGGGCCCTGACTGGGCTTTCAGTGGGACCCAGATGTTTAACTTAAATGAGACCCATGTAAAACCCATGTGTGTGCCTTGAAGAATATCTACCTGAGACTAAACTGGGTCCCAACTGGGCTAAAAATATGGGTTATAAGTGGGTTTGTCCACAGTTTCCATGGTGGCCCCACGTGGGTTTGCCCGGATAGACTATAATGGGCACTGTCTGGGCTTTCAGTGGTTCCCAGATGGTTAATTTACATGAGGCTCATTACAGACCCATGTGTGTTCTTACCAGCATAATTTATGTGTCGGATTTTCCGATCCAACCTGCCGAGAGCACGTATATTGCACCATACTCTGTGACTTCTGTCTTAACATTGTGTGAGTTACACTCAAAGAACACTCTGAGCCTCACAACAGATAATACCCAGTCTTTAACAAGAGGCAGTTCTATAACACAGATGTCCTTCTGACTCATGGTGCAGCCCGGAACACTAAAATACTGCTAAACATTATTGGAAATCAACATAGTCCACTCCCCGTTTTTGATTGTGGCACTATGAGTTGTAATTCTTGTTGGCTTTGATCAACGGATACAGATTTAAACTATAATTGAACACTAATATACCGCTAAGCATGATGGGAAATCAACACGGTTCACTTCCTGTTTTTTAGTTTAGTTTTTGATTGTGGCACTATGAGTTGTAATTCTTGTTGGTTTTGATCAACAGATACAGATTTAAAATATACATTGAATTTATAAAAATATACATTGAATTTATAAATGTAAATTCAATGTACAGTTTAAATCTGTATCTGTTGATCCCACATTTATACCTGTTATAAATTCCCCAGTATTTATGCATTGTTTTTGTTCAGGCATATTGTTAGACAGCTAATACGTATTTTTTACATCAGACAACTAATTCGTATTTTTACGTCAGGCATCTTGTTAGACAGCTAAGGGGTCCTTGGGGATAAATAGAGCTGAGAAAGCCGTTGGTTTTTATAGCCGTTGGTGTTTTCTATCGTTGATGCCTGTCTGCGTTTGTGACAAAGGTGAGCTTAATGCACTGTTAATGAGCGCTAATTTCTTCTTTTATATGTAAATGGGGTGGCGATTTTGGCGCAAATATGAGACAGCCCAAGAAATGTTTATTTCATGTTTAAGGTTCTGTCTTGTTGTAATATTAAGGGTAAGCTAAGCTACATGTTAGCATGTTCTTATTTTAGCCGTTTTCTGTTATTTCAGATACCAGACAGACAGAAAAAGGGACAGTTAATGCCAGTTACTTTCAGTTAGGAAGAATTTACAGCTCAGAAAAGGAAACTGCATGCTGTAAACGAACTGGTCAGTTAATTAAACTCCCAAAAAACACCATCTTGCTGTGTCAGGACTCACTCTCTGATCGGAGTGTCTGTGTGGATGAAGTGCTCCAGCTAATCTCCTCAAAAACATCATACAGTCCTAACTCTCCATAACATTTGGTCCTTCGAGCCGGATTACTTCACTCATATCAGCAAAATGGACACATCAAGATTAACAGAACGGCCACGACAGCTACCAGCTCACCTCCAGGACTACCAAGTTCCTCAGTCACTAATGTCTTATGCTGCCCCTCATCAGGATGACAATCTAAGTGCCAGTGCACAGCAGCTGCAGTCACTCAGCCTGCAGACCAAGTCTGCTATTCAAGATGGCCAGCTGTTTTCAGCACTCGGGTTCTCACAGCGTCATTTCCCAGCGGCGGCAGTCGATAAGACAAGCCAGTATAACACAATATCTACGTTATACCAACCAGCCTATCAAATAATTAATCCTGTGACTACAGCTGTAAATGCTCAACAATACCAGCCCAATTATACAGGTCCAGCCCATACAGAATACCAGCCACATCCAGCTGTGTCAACACCAGCATGTCAACCCCTGGCTCCAGCAACACCACGTCATGTGCTGCAACCCACATCACTATCAAACAATATTATGCTTCAGTGCCAGAACCTCTACACCCCTATGGCAGTGCCACAGCCTGTGCATCAGCCCACACAAGGTTACACCACACAGCCTTTGTATCAGCCCACGCAAGTTAATGTTGCACAGCCTGTGTATCAAACTCCACCGCCTGTGTATCAACCCACACAAGGTAACACCACACAGCTTGTGTATCAGCTCATGCAAGTTAACGCGGCACAGCCTGTGTATCAAACCGCACAGCCTGTGTATCAGCCCACGCAAGTTAACACCGCACAGCTTGTGTATCAGCTCACGCAAGTTAACGCAGCACAGCCTGTTTATCAAACCGCACAGCCTGTGTATCAGCCCACGCAAGTTAACACTGCACAGCCTTTGTATCAGCCCCTGCAGGTTAATGCTGCACAGCCTGTGTATCAGCATACACCAGTTATCACTGCACCTCCTGTGCACCAGCCCCCACCGATTATTACTACACAGCCCATCTTGCAGCCGCCAGGTCCATCTCCACAACCTGTTCTTCAGCTTCAGCATCCTGCAGTACAGACAGTCTACCAGCCAGTGCCTGTCATGGTAGGGCCAGCTCCTCATGGATACAGTTCTTCCCTGCCACAGTACACCATGCCAGAGTCCGCATACAGTTTCCAGCCGCCAAAGCAGCCTGTTCCTGTACCTGAACTGCCCAAGCTGGTTTGTGATAGTGAGAGAGAATTTACTGACCATAGCAACAATCCTGTGGAAAACCCTGACAGACCAGAGGGAGAGGACATGGAGACTGGTTCAGAGAACCTAAGAACAGAATGGGCGGGGAGGCCAGTACTGTCCACCAGTTTGCACATTCCCGTCTCTGCTGAAGGGGAGACATCACCCAGTTTAAATAAAACTGAGTCCAAGGGCTCAGAAGACAACAGGATCATAAATTATCCAGACTGCAAGAAGTCCTGGCCCCCTAGTGACGATGCAGCCTTTTGTCCTGGGTCTCATATGGAGGACAACGTGTCCTGTGTTAGTCCTGAACACAAGGCTGAGGAGAGGACCGACGTCCCACAGAGCTCAGAGACCAACAGAACTGAACCACTCGAAGGCAGCCTGAGTTCAGAAGGTGTCTCTGAATCCAAAGCTGAGCTCCACCCTGATCCGATGGAGGCCATGCCAGCTGACGAGAAACCCGAATCCTCGTCCGCAGCCGAAGAGCAGAGTCAAACCAGCATCCAGCCGGCAGCTCAGACGGACAGCAGCAACACCTCGGAGTGTTCCTCCCCTCAGTGTGGAGACCAAGAGTCTGACTCCTCGGGAGCCAAGCTCAAGCTCCGCCCCTCAGACGAGAAAGTGGACGTCCACGTTCCTCATCCGTGCAAGAGGAAGCCCAAGCTGCTGAGCTCCCAGCTGAGCTGTGCGGCTCAGCAGGAGAAGGAGCGGTGCCAGCAGTCTCTGGCAGCCACCGTGGACACCGTGAAGCTGGAGGAGATCGAGTCCTACCAGCCGGAGCGAGCCAACCCGTACTACGAATTCCTGCACATACGCAAGAAGATCGAGGTCGAGACCAGATCCAACGACAAGCCCTTAGGCTATGTTTCATCAGACATAGCTGATCCTGATCCAGTGATGCCAAATATGTTGTTGATGGGGCGGCGGGACGCCTCCTTACCCCAAGCGTCTTACGCTCCTGACACCGTCGCAAGAAGACGTTGGCGCCACTGTCAGATGATGGTGGACCACTTCTGTGTGCAGTTCCTGCGGCATCACCTTCCATTCTTGGAAGTTCGGCAGAAGTGGAGGCGGCCTACTGATGACCTCACGCAGAGCACGATCGACATGATCGTTGATCCCCAGCTTCAGAGAGCACGGTGGCCCATCGGGGAGGTTGTCAAGGTGATCGAGAGTGTAGACGGTCGGATCCGGTCAGCTGAGGTTCGGATTGGAGAGAAGACCTACCTGCGGTCGGTACCATGTATGGTCCAGCTGCTGGCCATTCCACCTGATGATGGACAAAATACAGGACTCCACTTCATCTTAGGGAATTTAATAGACTTTACATAATAGCTAGGCTATTCTGGGGGCGGCTGTTATAAATTCCCCAGTATTTATGCATTGTTTTTGTTCAGGCATATTGTTAGACAGCTAATACGTATTTTTTACATCAGACAACTAATTCGTATTTTTACGTCAGGCATCTTGTTAGACAGCTAAGGGGTCCTTGGGGATAAATAGAGCTGAGAAAGCCGTTGGTTTTTATAGCCGTTGGTGTTTTCTATCGTTGATGCCTGTCTGCGTTTGTGACAAAGGTGAGCTTAATGCACTGTTAATGAGCGCTAATTTCTTCTTTTATATGTAAATGGGGTGGCGATTTTGGCGCAAATATGAGACAGCCCAAGAAATGTTTATTTCATGTTTAAGGTTCTGTCTTGTTGTAATATTAAGGGTAAGCTAAGCTACATGTTAGCATGTTCTTATTTTAGCCGTTTTCTGTTATTTCAGATACCAGACAGACAGAAAAAGGGACAGTTAACGCCAGTTACTTTCAGTTAGAAAGAATTTACAGCTCAGAAAAGGAAACTGCATGCTGTAAACGAACTGGTCAGTTAATTAAATATTAAATACAAATACAGATAAATACAGTTAGCCCACATGGGCTTCCCATGCCGGGCCCATTATACCAAAACCACATGGGTCCCATATAATGATGTCCATTTCTGTCCCATTCCAAGTTAGCCCACATAAAAATGAACTGGGGCCTGTATATCCATGCCAAGGCTGAACCCATGTAAGGTTATACGACACTTATCCCACTTGGGGTCAATATAGTTAGCACACATGGGCTTCCCATACTGTGACCATTATACTAAAACCACATGGGTCCCATATAATGATGACCATTTCTGTCCCATTCCCAGTTAGCCCACATAAAAATGTACTGGGCCTTATATATCCATGCCCAGGTTGAACCCATGTAAGGTGATCCCACATTTATACCACTTGGGATGAATACAGTTAGCCCACATGGGCTTCCCATGCTGAGCACATTATACTAAAATCACATGGGTCCCATATACTGATGCATATATCTGTCCCATTCCCAGTTAGCCCAAATAAAATTAAACTGGGGCCTATATATCTATGCCCAGGTTCAACCCATGTAAGGTCGGCCCACTCTTATACCACTTGGGATAAATACAGTTAGCCCACATGGGCTTCCCATGCTGGGCCCATTATACCGAAACCACATGGGTCCCATATAATATTGCCCATTTCTGTCCCATTCCCAGTTAGCCCACATAAAAATGTAGTGGGCCCTATATATCCATGCCCAGGTTGAACCCATGTAAGGTGATCTCACATTTATACCACTTGGGATAAATACAGTTAGCCCACATGGGCTTCCAATGCTGGGCCCATTATACCAAAACCACATGGGTCCCATATAATGATGCCCATTTCTGTCCCATTCCCAGTTAGCCCACATAAAAATGTATTGGGCCCTATATAACCATGCCCAGGTTGAACCCATGTAAGGTGATCCCACATTTATACCACTTGGGATAAATACAGTTAGCCCACATGGGCTTCCCATGCTGGGCCCATTATACCAAAACCACATGGGTCCTTTATAATATTGCCCATTTCTGTCCCAATCCCAGTTAGCCCACATAAAAATGTAGTGGGCCCTATATATCCATGCCCAGGTTGAACCCATGTAAGGTGAGCCCACATTGATACCACTTGGGATAAATACAGTTAGCCCACATGGGCTTCCCATGCTGGGCCCATTATACTAAAACCACATGGGTCCCATATAATAATGCCCATTTATGTCCCATTCCCAGTTAGCCCACATAAAAATGTAATGGGCCCTATATATCCATGCCCAGGTTGAACCCATGTAAGGTGAGCCCACATTGATACCACTTGGGATAAATACAGTCTGCCCACATGGGCTTCCCATGCTGGGCCCATTATACTAAAACCACATGGGTCCCATATAATAATGCCCATTTATGTCCCATTCCCAGTTAGCCCACATAAAAATGTAATGGGCCCTATATATCCATGCCCAGGTTGAACCCATGTAAGGTGAGCCCACATTGATACCACTTGGGATAAATACAGTCTGCCCACATGGGCTTCCCATGCTGGGCCCATTATACTAAAACCACATGGGTCCCATATAAAATTGCCCATTTCTGTCCCATTGCCAGTTAGCCCACATTAATCCTGTATAGGACCCATATATTTAGCCCAACAGGGCTCACAAAATGGGTTCCTTTATGGGATAACCATATGGGTCTCATGCAGTTAGCCCAGATAAATCCCATGCCCACTCATTACCCAACTAGCCCACAATAACCCCATGTGGGGCCCAACTATGCATGTTGGCTGGGCAGCTAGCAGACGATACGACTCTATTTCTAAAAAATAAAGATCAGATTCCACTGGCTATCCAAACAGTAGAAGCATTCTCTAAAGCATCAGGACTAAAGTTAAATTTGGAAAAATGTGAAATAATGAGTATTCATGATTGTTCTCAATCATCTTTTTACAACATACCGGTCAAACTGGAGGTTCGATACCTGGGCATTTGGGTCACAAAAACTGCAAGCAATTGTGTCAAACTGAATGTTGATAATAATATTACTAAATTCAAATTGATATTAAATAACTGGTTGCAGAGAGACTTAACTCTTTCTGGTAGGACACTATTAACCAAAATGGAGACTTTATCAAGGCTGGTTTACCCTGCATCCTCCATAGCCATACCTCCAAAAATTATTAAGGAAATTAATAAATTAAACTTTAACTTTATTTGGAGAAATAAACATCATTATATCAAAAAAGGAGATACAGTTAAAAATTATGAAGATGGTGGAATTAAAGCAATAGATTTTGAAATTATGAATGGCGTATTAAAACTTAAATGGCTTCAATCATTTCTGAAAAATGCTCATGAGGTTTGGTTTGCCGTCCCCACTTTGGTTTTTAGTAAAGTTGGAGGTATTGACTTCCTGTTGAGATGTGACTTTGACATTCCTAAATTACCTGTTAAATTATCTGCTTTTCACCAACAGGTGTTATTAAACTGGAAAATAGCTTACAAACATAATTTCAGTCCTCATAATGTTCCATTTTGGAACAACAGAGTTGTTCTACATAGAGGGAAGTCTATGTTCATGGAAACATGGATGGAGAAGCAAATATGGTCACTCACTCATCTAATGGATGAAAAGGGAAATCTATATGAATATGAAGAATTCACAAAAAAATATAACCTAATCTGCACCAAAAAAGACTATGATAAAATAATAAAAAATATACCAATTGCATTTGTTCAGTTAATTAAAAATAATTATGAAACTAAACCAACAGTTAGTTTACCGAGCATCAATCTCAATGGACTAAATTTAACACACAATAAATGTAATAACAATTTCTTAAGACAACATTTAATAAAAACAATATATACTGGTCAGGTAAGAAGAAAGTTTCATGATTTCTATGATAAGAAGGAAAGAATAAAAATTATGACACAATATCTGGGTTTCCCTCTTCCACCTAAATATAAAGAATTACATTTCAAAACTCTAAATAATATTTATCCTTCTAACGAGTTTATCAGAAATAGATTTAAATTTGAATGTGATAATTGTTATATATGTAACGAACCTGAAACAACAGAACATTTATTTTATTTCTGTCATTCTGTGAACACATTATGGAAATCCCTTCACGATCTCCTGACCATCAAGTCCATGAACATAGACTCCTTCTCCGTTCAGAATATCTTATATGGATATGTATCTGAGAATAAAAAAGATGAATACTTTGTTAATAACATTATCATAATATTAAAATTCTATATACATAAATGCAGATATGGCAAGTCTAAACCATTATGGTCTGTATTCAAACAAGAACTCCAGTTGTTAAAACTTTCTTTAAACTGTGCTAAAAAACCACAAGCAAAAAAGCTCTTTGATCACCTCGCTCAGATTATATAGCCCTCTGACAAATTATTTTAAGTAATTATGTAGAATGTTAGATAAATAGTTATGTTATTGTTTATTTTACTTGGACTGTATTATTTGCAATCTTTCAAATAAGTCTATTACCCAAATTTACGGTTATGATGGTTGATATGTTAATTTAAGAATGTTTACATTAGGAGGTATGTTAGTAGATATTTGTACATGTTTATATATATCATTGTAATTTTGAGATTGTCATTTGTTATTTGTGTGCCTTTTGTTCTGTATGTTCTAAAATGTTCAATAAAAAAAGATTACAGTACTAAGAAAATGTTTTCATTTGTCTGTACTGTACATGTACTGTATTGTTAAGCCAGTTTCGCCACTAGGGGGCATCAGAGCTTTTTTTAAAAAATTTATTACCGGAAGTGCTTTGACGAACACCAACAGTCATGGCGTCCTCGTCTGCGACCCGTATGGCAGCGGGTGCTGGTAAAGCAGTAAAACCCTTATTTAGCCGTGATCTGAACGAATCTAAACGCAGGGTCCGAGAACTGTACCGAGCCTGGTACCGGGAGGTGCCCCACGCAGGTATGTGGATCCACTACGGCTTAATGGTGCGTTTAAGAAGCGGTTCTAGCGTCAAGGTCGACTCTGGTCTCTACAGTCTATCTGTTCAGGTTAGCTGCTAGAAAACAGAAATGCAATCGGAACATTATTTACAGACGCAACACTTAAATTAATGTTAGAAATGTTGGTGTCTTAATAAATTTTAGTAAACGAGGGAACCGTGAACTGTAATCGGTTACCTTCTGTAGTGAAGGCTTATCAAGTTTACACAGTACCATTGAACGCATCATGATAGTTGGTAAATCAAAACTGTTTATAAAAGTTTTATGATTCAGTTCTGAAACTACGGCCTGTGCTGATTTGTGTCTTAATATGTTACATTTGTCTAAACAGTTTTTAGAAGCTTCAGTGTTGTGACAAAATGTCTTGAATACGTGTTTATATTCAGCATTGTCAAATACAGTACAGTATATCAACAATCTGTTGCTTTTAACTGGTAAATCTTGAAATTGTTGTTCAAGCAGTCACTTTTTTTTACTCTTTTATTTATTTTTAACAACACAGTTAACTACAATTACATTTTTTTCTGTCTCTTACTTGTCTTTACATTATAACTTGATAAGCGAAAATGAGACAATACAGTAATTAGTAAAATCATCAACAGAATGAACATAATAAATAAAGGGTGAATAAAGAAAAAATAAGAAAGAAAATAATAATAAAGTGAAGCAGTCACTTTTTAATCACGTGGTTTATAGTTTTGTCCCTTCATGTGTGCAGATAAAAACCCAACGTGTTGATTATTCTTGATTGAAGCGTAACTTTCTTACCAAGTGATTGCTGCTGTCTGCAGTGGCGCTGTTCCAGCTGGACATCACCACACGCCAGGGAACAGACAAAGTGCGGGAGATGTTCGACAAGAACAAGCACGTCACTGACATTCGAGTGATCGACATGCTCGTCATTAAGGTAAAACCACAAGCGTCGTCGCTCTCTGAACAAAGTTTTGTTTTTGGTCCGCAGCGTTTTTAAGTCGTCTTCCATTTCAGGGTAAAATGGAACTCGAGGAAACGACCAACGCCTGGAAGCAGAAGCCCCACCTGATGAGCTATTTCAGCGAAAATGAAGAACCTCGACCGACGGACTTCCTGTCCAAGTTCTACAAGGGTCATGACCCGTGAGCTTTGCAACTGCAATCTGACCTCTGACCCATCTTTGTTTGAGTCCAGTGTGCTCCTCTTTGATGTAAATACATGCTTTGACACTCGCATACCTTTAACTGTCATTTGTTCGGTCTCGGAGTCACTTGTTTTTCTACAGTAAGTGCTCTCTCATCAGAGCAAGTGAAGTAGGTCTTCAAGTGGCAGCTGCAGGGAGACCTAGTTTTTCCTGCAAAACTCACTTGTGCAGCCCACTACGTTTCATATTTTGTTTGAAAGAAGCCTGAAGCGTTTTAAAAGAGGGCTCAGATTGTTAAGTCATCATGACCAATATGGCTGCTTTAACCTTGCAGTCCATTTCCACTGTTTTTTTTCTTCCACCCAATCTCCAACACAAACAAAAAGAAGAAATGGTTCAAGACTTGCCCTGTGTATTCTGTCAGAAACAAAGCTAATGCTTGCTTTATAACGATCGCATACTGAATATGACGAAATATCAGGACATGTTAAACAAAAACGTGACTGTTCTGAAGTCGATCGCCCACTGAAGCGTTGGATTGAGATCTTATTCAGTTTATTAGACAGAAGCAGTGCATGCAAATACAGTACAGTACGATACAAAGAGCTGGTGACAGCACTGTGTCTGTCGATAACAAAATCCCTGAAACCTGTGCAGGCAGGCTCAATGTGTAGCAGCAGCAAAATCTCCAGGGAGGTATTCATTCACACCTGCAGGTGGTAACGATCAAACAAGATCATCTGTGGAACAAAGAAATCTCATTTTAATCTTACAGTGGGTTTGGAAACAGCTGCAAGACTGAAACCTTTAACTTTAGCTGTTGTCTGTACTACAATTTGAAAGGTGTAACAAATACAGGACTGAATATATTCTCGATTTAAAAGCTATTTAAATGAGAGCAATCTGGTAATTTGTGATTTAAAAAGAGAAAGTTGGTCTTGACCAGATCTTGTCACAGCACCTTGGTTTAATTGGTTTCACATAAACTGAGAGAGTGTCCAAATGTATTAGTATCAGACTACATTTTATTCACTTTAATTATAATATCAACAATCACACATTACACCAATTTGTGGGCCTTGATATATTTATTGCTAGTTAAAACAAGGTTAACATAAGATGAAAACATAGATTAAGACTTAATTAAAAAAATACAAAATGTGAAAACACATCTGGATTAACTTCGTCTTTTAAACTTGTCGTACAGAATAAATCTGTGGTACGCTGGATTACAAAAGTATTCCTCTCGATTCAATCTGTCCATTTCCTGCTTCATCCAGCTTTCCTTTAACTTTGACCTGTTTCCAAGTCCCTGCTGATATAAAACTATCCCTAAAGCATGATGCTGCCACCCCCATGCTTCACTGTGGACAAGGTCTCCTCAGCTTAAAGAGAAGTTTGTGTAAAACAGTGTTGTCTGACAAAGAATAAAGTTTTACTATGGCACCTTCTTACTGTGGGTCTATCAGAACAGGTGTATTCATTACTGACATCATTTGTTTAGCTTTATTCGTTATAATAAAATAGAAATATATATTTATACAATACTATATATAAATACTAAATATAAATTTCTCAGTTGAATTAATATCGTGTTCCCTGATAACCTGAGTCTGTCAGTCGTCGTCGTCGTCATCCTCAGGAACAAAGATGTCGTGTTCCTCCAGCAGCGCCGCGAAGTTCTTACTGATCCTGGTCCCCACGTACAGGAAGGGAACCACGACCACGGCGATCCGGACCAGGCCGAACGGGGTCTGCGAGCACAGAAACAACTGTTGGTTCATGTCAAGGTCCCCATTTCCAGAAGCTCTAAGATTTCAGTAGAACACGTAGATTTCTTCTTCTGCGGATTAATTTTGCTCTTCTTCTTCGGTGTAAAAAACTAATCATGATAAACCGGCTTTTAGTGAACGCCATATTTATTTATTGAACGTCTTCGTTACTCACCTTTTTGGGTTTGGCCAGAATGGCGCCGGTCGAGGAGCACACGGCGGTCCGGCTCGGTGTGATGGTCCTCCCCGACACCAAGGAGCTCGGTGTGGAGGAGCGGGAGCCCCTGACGACCGACAGCAGGCGACCGAGGAGGACCGAAGCCATGTTTACAGCGACTAATGCAGCTGGACGGTTGCCAGATAGGAAATGGCGAAATGTGGTACCGTTGCTTTCAAATGGTCGTATTTTTAATCCAGGAAGAATCAGAACCAAATACCTTTCCTATCCACTTCCACCCAAAAAAAACTAAAGAAATGCATTTCAAAATTATGTATGAAATCTACCCTTGCAATTACTTGTTGCAAAAGAAATTTAATATACTTGTACATTTTGTAATTCAGATGTGAGACAGCAGAACATCTTTTCTTCAACTGTAATGTCATTAATGCTTTTTGGAAAGATTTTCAGAACTGGATTTTATCTAAAAGTTCCATCCCACCTTTATTTCACTACCATTAAATTTGGTCTGCTAACAGGAAATGAAGTTTTAATTATGGTAACAACAATCTCGTCCTTATGGCAAAAAATTTTATTCACAAAAGTCGTTTCTTGAAAACTTCTCCTTTATTTTGCATTTTTTTAAGTGAAGTAAATATATTTAAGGATGTACTTAAACGCTGCAAACTCCCAAAAGCACAGCTTATACAAATATATTAATAGCTTATCATAATACTTGAAACTCCTCTTGCACACGCAATTTAATTTTGTGCTATGTTTTTTCAAATTGTTCATTTTTCATGTTGCTGTTTAGAACTTTATTAATAATTCTCTGCTTAGTTTAATTGTCTTTTCAACTGTTATTTTTTTATGTGTATTGTATGCCTTGTTATGCTGTTTGTATTATTTTGTTTTTTGATTCAATAATAAAAATAAAATAAAAAATTAATCCGGGGAGATGTGCCTGAGCACTAGGACTTTCTGATGATGTGGTGTTCACGTAAAACAATTTTTTTTTACAGATCACAAATGCCAAAGCGTTTGTATATTTGAGCGTAAAAGACTACTACAGATATCGTATGTTGTAACCAAAATTATCGTATAAATACAACAATTACTGTATCATACCTGGCAACACGAAGGGCAAATATTGTTAAACAACGCCATCTTGCGTTCATGAGGCGAAACGGTGCCTTTTTTCCACGTTTTTTTTTTAAATTACCGGTAAATTTTATAAATGACTTGCATAAAAAAGAGAGAAAAAATATCAAATGAAAGGTAGCAGATGAAGAATAATCTTATTTAATCTGCTCCTTATTTATCTAATTCAAACAAGTTATTTTATAATGACAAAACAGTAAATCATTCATTGATATTTATTTAACATTTCAATTTTGACCAACTTCTTAAAGATAGTGATTGATTTGGCCCCCTTAATTTCTGTTTTTAAATTATTCCATAATCCTATACCCTGAATTTGGGTAGTTCTTTCTTTTAGACTAGTTTGAATTTGTGGTTTTACAAATATGTCTATTCCTTTGAGATTGTAGCAGCTAGAGCGTTTCACAAAATACGTTTGGATGTTCAATGGCAGTGCTTTTTTTTTTTAGCTCTGTACATAAGCAATAATATGTTGTAGTCCACTAAATCATAGAATTTCAACGAATTACTCTGTCTAAATAATTCAAACAAAGACGGTGAAATTAAGGTATTTGAAGCATTTTACTTGCATTATTTGGAATGCCATGTTACATTTAAATAAAATACAACCATTTTCAATCATACAATCTTTGAAAAACCTTGACATGTCAAACAAGAAAAAAAAAGCCTTAAACCAATAAAAACTGTACAGCATTAAATATTTACAAACTCCCTTAATTGCTTCGTTTAAGCGCTGATAGAAACAGAACAAGCAGCTTTATGACATGTGACCAGTAGAAATGAAAACAGTGACCTTAGATGAGGAATATTTCAGTAATGCATTCACATATTTTTGGATCATTGTGCTTCACTGTCAAAAACAAAACTAGGATAAACTTACTTCAGTAAAATAAATACAACAAACTTCTCAATGTTAACTTAATAAGTTAAAATAAGCACTTTTACTGTACAAAAGTGTGAGAAATCTTTCACGGCCAACAGAAATTAAAAGTTTACTTAGTGGAAGTGTCTTCATAGTGCAGAATCGTTCATTCCTCAGCTCATCGTGCAAAGGTCGTAGTACCAGCGCTCATCCCTAAACAAAGAAATACAGATTAAAAAAAAGAGGATGTAGTTTACAGACTACAGTACTGAATGAAACTGTCCAACTTTGAAGGGTGTCATTGCAGCTAGTGAAATAAGACAGTTTTGCAGTTTTACCCGACGTCTGAAGTAGAAACGCCTGAAGAACGTGTTCAACTCCAGGCTTCCAGGTATGACGGCTCCTTTCGGGTTGCTGTTTTCCATCAGCCTGACGACTTGTCCTCTGCTGATGGCAGCTCTGAGGCTCATGCTCTTCACGATCCGAGCGCCGGGCTCAGAGTCAGTTGTGGGTCGGGATGATACGGTGATGTAGGTGGCATCTCTCAGACGCCCCAGGTAACTTACTGTCAGGAAGAAAGTCCTTTTTTTACCTAACTGATTAAAAATAACCTTACTACATGTTGTTTCCCAGTGAATGTGACTCTACCTGCAGATGTGACTGCTGTATCTGTTGTGTTGCTGAGCTCCAGCAGAACTGTGGGATACGCGGGATGCAGCAGGAAGAGCCTTCTGATGAGGGGCCTCGCTGCAGCAACGCCTGGCGCCGTCTAAATGGAAAGAGCAGACAGATAAATACAGTAAAAGCTTCTTCAGCTGAACTTTTTTTTTAATCTTCTTGACAGGCAGACTCACTGTAGTCCTGGTAACATTCCTCTGGGCTCTGATTGGATCGCTGGCCCAGAACAAGAAAGCCGATTGGCCAGTTGAGGTGGATATTGCAGATGCTTCCAAAACTAGGCGGGGGCACACAAAATCAGCTGCCCAGAGAACGCTACCACTCACCCCGTTAATAATCTTTGCCTAAGAGACAAAGAGTGTTGATTAATGGTGAGTCCAGATCCTAATTTCAAAATAAATAAAAAGTCTGTGCTTCTGTTTCAATAAAAAAGGGCTTTTTACCTGCATGATACCATTTGCTGAATGCTGAACAAAAATATCAAGGGTTCCATCATTGTTAAAGTGTCCCACAGCTGGCTGACTACAACAAGAAGAAACGCCCTTTAAGGAAAACTCTGCAATTTATTTTACAATAGAGTCATATTTTTAAAGACGCTCAGGTCAAGATGATGAGCACACTGATGTCAAACAAACTCAGATCGATTCTCTGTGTTCCATGTAGCTCTGTGGTGGGAACAGAAACGTTCATGGTGCAAAGCTGTTACCTGTGAATAGCAGCCATGTTGAACGCCCACTCTTTGCGCAAGTCCCGCTCTCTGACCACCGACAGCGTGCTGGCACCATAAACCAACACCCAGTCGCTCCGGGTGGAGTTCAGGTTAGAAACTGTGTCCAGGCTGCTGCCGTCAATCTCCCAATCAGCCACAAGAGGGAGCAAGAACTCCACACGCTCAGATCCTCTGATTCAGAAAAAGACAAAGGAAAAGTTTCAATTACCGTATTTTTCTACCTATAAGTTAGAGTTTTTTGCATAATTTGCATGCCCTGTGACTTATACACCAAAGCGATGTATTTATGGATTTTTTCCCCATATTTATAAACCAATTTTTGGCTGAGATATGACCATTTTCATTAATTCTGACTGAAAATATTGAACACAACCATTTTCAGCCACTAGATGGCAGTCAAGCAGTATGGCATGCCGTTGTGTCACGTAATAGGTAAAAGCGGCTATTAATGACACAATCAGCTTGCCTTAGCCTGACACCGTCATCTGCCTGGAGCGACCGTCAAATCAGCTTCAGTTTGCTGCGCCGCCCCGATGAAATGCAGCTAATTTGAGCATTGAAGTGCATTTATTAAGTAAAAGTTCAACTGAGACACACCTTTGCTATAATGTTGAGCAAACAAATAATTGTTTTTAGGTGGTTATCTTGTTAAACTTTGAAGAAACGGACAGCGAGTCGCCCTCTGCGCATTCATGTTTCCATGTATCGGCTTTTGAAATGCAGCTGATTTAACCGTCAAAGTGCATTTATTAAGCAAAAGTTTGACTGAGACACACCTTTGCTATAATTTCGAGCAAATAATTATTTTTAGGTGTTAATCTTGTTAAATTCTTTTTAAAGAATTTAACTCCTGTGCATACTCTCGCGGCCGCCATTTTGCAGCCTATCGGTTTTTGGAACACCGGCCCACATTTTTGGGTCCGGCCCACATTTTCGGGTTGGGTCCACATTTCTGGGTTCGGTCCACATTTCCAGGTTCAGCCCACATTTTCAGGTTCAGCCCACATTTTTGGATTCAGCCCACATTTTCAGGTTCAGCCCACATTTCCGGGTTCGGTCCACATTTCCGGGTTCGGTCCACATTTTCGGGTTCGGCCCACATTTTCGGGTTCGGTCCACATTTCTGGGTTCGGTCCACATTTCCGGGTTCAGCCCACATTTTCAGGTTCAGCCCACATTTTCGGGTTCGGTCCACATTTCTGGGTTCGGTCCACATTTTCGGGTTCGGCCCACATTTTTGGGTTCAGCCCACATTTCCGGGTGGTCAGCGGTGACGCATAACAAACGCATCAGCAGTGATGCATAATAGATGCGACGTATACGGCGAAGCGACATATTTATGGATTTTTCCACTTCATTAGAAATATTTGGACTGATGTGACTTTTAGGGCGGAGCGACAAGTACAGTGGAAAATACGGTAGTTTTAGCATCAGTGCTGAGATAAATCTGATGTTTATCGCCAGCTGCCAAAAATAATGTTTTTGCCCGTGTGTGCATGTGTCTGTAAGCAAAATATCTCATGAACTACTGGACAGATTCCAATGAAACTCGTCAAGTAATCTTGATAACTGATCTCCTTTGTACCAACTGCTCAGTTTGATATTAAACATAAAAACCTGTTTAATTGGCTGGGCCAAATTAATCTGGGCCATTCATCTGAGGCGTACCTGTGAATGCGTATGACAGAGGAGAAATTGCTTTTATTGAGTGCCTCCCACACCGTATCCTTCCTCCGAAGCGGCTGAGGGATGGCCATGTCTCCAAAGGCCTGAAAATAGATATCTTGCAAAGAGATGGCCTGGACGTTACCTGAGAAGGCAGACGAGGACACGAGGACTTGTAAAACAGGATTCAAACGGTTAAAATGTAAAACAAATCTATTTTAAAGTCACAGTAACTGCATTAGGGATGTGGATTAGCTGTTCAGTCTGTATTAAACTTTGTAGCTTATTTGTTTTTAGCTACTTTTATTTGCAACGTGCTGCCTGATGAGTGTTTTTTTGAAGAAAGTTTTGATTTTTCTTCTCCTTCACCTAGTCCAAACAGGATGTAGAACGCTCCTTGCTGCGTCTCGTGCAGCAAAGGTCCGATGAGCTTCCCTTGCCCCGTGAGGTTGAAGGGCACAGGGTGTCCGAGCAACGCTCCCGTCTGTCCAGAGATCATGGTCAGGGACAAATCCAATGACTAAAATAGAATATTAAAAAAAAATGAACGTTCAACGTTAAAGAGTCTTACAGTTACACTTCAGTGTAAGAAGAAGAATGCCTAGTTTCAGGTTTTATTTAGGTTTACTACGCTGATGTCAGTGAATGTTTGTAGTTTTAGAGATGAGTGTTTTTCTGGACTGGAATTGGACCAGGCAATGAAAGTAAACCTTCATGTTTTTGGTACATGGGTATGACTTACACTTAGGAATAAAGGTCTTTTTTTCTTTTTTTTTTTCTTTTTTTTTGTCCGAAGTGGTGCAGATTGACGTATCCTGGCGAGTGGAGGGAACAGTTTTATCCACTACAGGGTGCAGTGATGGAGCCAGGGGGTGGCCAGTGGTGGCCTTGGTCATCACAGATTATATTTCAGCCACCCCACTGGCTACCCCAATCATTCGAGGAAACTATACTTTTAAGAAAGATAAAAACTAGAAAGCATACCGGTAGTTTCCTCAAATGATCTGGGTGGGTGGTTTAAATATATTATTTTATTTGAATATACTTTTGCGGATTCACTCTTTCGTGGTTTTTCAAAGTAAGATAGGACATGACACACAATTGGCTGAATAATGGATGAGCTGCATGGTCGGCATAGAATTTTCATTTAAAATAATTTTTAAATTATTTAGCACCTGCTGGACCTTTGTGCAGCCCACAGCTAAAGAAAAAGCTTCCTCCTACAGCATGTCAAGATCTCCGCTCTGCAGCGGAGAAGTGGGCGTGGCCGAGAGCGCTGGCAGGTGGCAGAGAGAGCGAGATCATGACAAGTCTGTGCTCTTTCAGTGCGTTTAGACTCAGAGTTTAGAAACATTGTTTGGAATATTGCAATGTGGGAAAGGAAAGGTTTAAAACACCTACATGTGTGTGTGTGTGTGTGTATATACTGTATACTGTATATGGCAGCAGCCATCTTGGATTTTTGGTAAGGAATTGTGGGAACACCAATTTATTTTTCAAGTTATCCAGCTCAGAACATGGACAGATGGATGAACGAATGGACCGCGTTTCCCATTCCCCTCTTCGCTTCGCGACGAGGGGCCCAAAAAAAATGAGGAAGCTTTACCTCATCAGCAGGCAGAGTGGCGACGAGTAGGTCTGGAACGGAGTCGCCCTCGATGTCGGGGAGTAAAACTGCCTGAGACTCGATGTTCTTCAGCGTGACCATCCACAATCTCTTCCCTGAAGAGTAAAACAAGACGTGTAATCAGATGATCTCCGTATCTCACTATCAGCTGAGTCTAACGAATGACCAGTCACCACACAGACTAATGAAATGTGAAAAAACAAACGACTTGTCTGAGGAGTTTTTTCACAGATTATATTTTTCTCTACCTGTGGTGCCGTTGACCGCCATGAGAATGGATTTTCCGATGAGGAGGCACACGGTCGACGACTGCGTGCTGTTCCTCAGACCACACTGGATGTACATCACAGACTCAGACATGACTTTCCTCCACAGCACCTGACCGCTGACGGCAGACACCGCCACCGCGCTGTAATCTGGGATTAAAACACCAACGTTAAGTATAAAAAAAAAACATTTAGGTAGGAAGACGAAAGGGAAAACTACTTTAGATTAAAAATTATGATTTAAAAAATATATAGTGGTTTAGGATTATAAAGTGATACAAACATTTAAAATATCCAAACACACCTGAGTTAGCACCTGACGGGAATTTTACAGCCTGCTTTAAAACAGTTTATAATCTGAGCTCTGATTACGGTAGATTTTTTTCTAAGAAGTTCAACCCTTTGTTGACAATGTTCCAAGAGGAAAATCAGACAGAAACACCGGTAGGACTGGAAAGCACCTTGCATGGTAGTCTGCCGCTACCGGTGTATGAATGTGTGTAGCATTCAATGTGTGTAGCGCTTTGAGATTTTCACTAATGAAAAGCGCGTTATAAATTGAATTCATTATTATTATTACAAACAACAAAAATGTGTCGTCGGACAAGGGAATTAAATGCTGATATCAAACCAATTTAAAGTCTCTTCCATACAAATAAACATCTCATTACCAACTAATACTAAATCATAATTTTCCAACATTAAAAGTCAGTTGGTTGATCAGCCTTTCATTTTCAAAATTTTACCTCAAAATAGAGTTCATGTTTCATCTGTTTACAGCTGATATTAAATTAACATAATAATAATTAACATAAACTGATATTAAATTAACATAATAATAATTAACATAAACTATTCAAAGTCAAAGTCAACTTTATTGTCAAAACTGCAATATGTACAGGACATACACAGGACCGAAATTGCATTTCTCTCAGTCCCTCGGTGCAACAGTAACCATCTAAACACTAAACACTAAAACATTTAATACACATAAGCATAAAATAGTAAAAAAGTGTAACACTGTCCTGAGTTTTTTCATAATAGTATAAAAGTATGAAAATTAACACCAACACTGAAACACCAAACACCCAATGAACATAAGCATAAAATGAAATAATAAAAGTGTAATACTGTCCTGAGTTTTTGCATAGTAGTATAAAAAGTATAAAAAGTATATCTATAAAATAAACTGAAGGTTCTAGCATTGACATTTGCAAAGAGTGGCACAGCAGCATATAAGTTAATGTACACAGTATATGTATGAGGTAGTTGATGTTGGTATAGAGGCAAAGTGGCATATGCAGTGAGGCACATAAGGCACATTTGGCATCCTTAGATAAGGCTAGTCAGAGAATGCTGTATATGTATCTGCAGTAGTGTAGATAAAAGTAGTGTAAATGTAAACAGTAGTAATAAATGTAAAGCAGTAGTAATAAATGTAAACAGTATTAATAAATGTAAACAGTGAATGTAAACAGTAGTATGACTATAGGCAGTAATGTAATACAAACATTAGTGCAAATATGAGAAGTAGTGCAAACTGAATGAACACATGACCGAGAGTTTAGTGAATAACCCGTTTGATGACACAGAGTCCAGTGTTAAAAACTTTGTGTTGAGTGGTAATGTGTGAGAAAGTTTTTTGTGTTAAGGCAGTTCAAATGGGAGGGGAGGCAGAGCAGGCAGAGTGTTTAGCATTCTGACTGCCTGATGAACAGAGCTGTCTCTCAGTCTGCTGGTACGAGCCTGGAGACTCCTCAGTCTCCTCCCTGATGGCAGCAGTCTATTGTTATTGATTAGATCATATAATCCACTGCAGAAGAATTATTATGAAAATATTTTGCAGCTTAAATTTGCTCCAATTTGTGGACTGTTTGTTTAGTTACCATCAGAACCAGAAGTTCAAATGAACAATGCTCTTTACATGTTTTCATAATAATAAATCTGATGATTTTAGTAAAGAAGCTGTTTGCATGTTGTTTTATATGTTAAATAAACTTCTCCACTGTGAAGCTTAAAATTTAAAAGCTTGGACTTAAACAGGTACAGTAGTCCCTCGCTTCTTCGCGGTTCGACGACGTAAAAGGAGAACGGGACAAAATTCCTCCACATCCATGTGAGACACTCGTGAAGTCATTCAGTAAACAAGTGATGAGCGTTACTGCTGCTTAAAGAGGTTAAAAAGAATTCAGTCATGCGGTGCACTTCATTTTTACACTTTTTTCCATTTTGGCTTCGTTTTTGTTCAATAAATAACGACACGGTAGAATTTGCTGTGTTTTTATACAACTGGTGTTAGATTTAATTAATTTAATAACCTGAAAGAGGCCAAATAACTTTTAATACAATCAAATACATAAAACTCCAGAACTGATATAAAGGATTTTTTTAACTTTGTGACTGCATGCTGTATTGAAGTATTAAAGTACTGTATATGAAGTATAGTATAAAGTATGCATATAGTATATTATACTATATATAGTACGGTATATGAAGTAGGGATGGGGCCGATCCGGTATCGGTCTCTGATACCAGCATAATTTACGTATCGGATTTTTGATCCAACCTGCTGATATTTTCCGATCCATGATGCACGTTGGCTTCAAGCTATGGAATGGATTTCCTGAACGGAGGCGTGTCTCATGAATCCAGAGTTACAAGAACCGCATCACATTCAGGAAATCCATTTCATAGTTTGCAGCCAGCTACAGCGTGAGGACTACTCAGTTGGGCTTGTTTTGGGCTTGTTTTCAAAGAGCAGGTTGTTTGTTTTGGGATTGTTTTCATGGAGCTGGTCGCTTGTTTCTGTCATGAGATCTGGCAACACTGGTGAGTAGCATCTTAGCTAGCAGCTAACCGACTTTTCATCGTAACATAAATAAAGGTTGAATGAATGAATGAAAAAAACATGTCCGCTGTGTGGAAGTATTTTACACTAAACACCGCAAGAGAGCAATGTCTGCAGAGCCATAGCGCCACATTAAACCGCGGTCAAGTTAGTTTTACGTTGGATATTCGAGCTCCGGGGCTTCAGCGGTGTGTTTTTCTTTTTCAATCTGTGGTGGGCGCTCTGATTTTGGGCAGCTGCTCTTAGCCTGCCCCTGGAGCTCCGTGGCTTCAGTGGTGAAGCCACGGAGCTCGACTGTCCAACGAAAAACTAACTTGACCGCAGTCCAATATATAGTTTACCCAGGAGATATTTATCAGTACAACAGTAGACAAGTATAAAAAAGCATATTAATTAAAAATTACAAGAAAACTGTATAAAAAAAACCCAGCTACACTATAAAGCGATGTAAAATACTAAAAGCAGGAACATGTCCGTGTTGGTTTATGCCATGAACTTAGCAGATATAAAGCTATTTAATATTTTATTTAATTAATTTATTCATTAATTTAAAAGAGACAAAATAAAACAAATTCATCAAAAAGAAAACATTGAAGGAAACGAGTGCAGAAAGAAGAAGAAAAATCTTATATCACCCCATTA
This sequence comes from Garcialebias charrua, assembly GCA_038048925.1. Classification (NCBI taxonomy): domain Eukaryota; kingdom Metazoa; phylum Chordata; class Actinopteri; order Cyprinodontiformes; family Rivulidae; genus Garcialebias; species Garcialebias charrua. The sequence goes on along the minus strand of JBBPBX010003114.1, from coordinate 45,428 downwards.
TTTAAAAGAATATAAATTAACTTTAAACAATCACTTAAATTAATAAATTTAAGTTAAGTTAAAATTAAATTAATAATTTTTTATTTTTTTTTCCATTGCCTTTTTATTTCCACTTGTTCAAATAAGCTTCCAGTGTGTAACTTTTAGTTCAAAAAAGCTTTCAGTGTGTAACTTTTATTACTTGTGTTATTTTAGTGTTATTTTAGTATGTAGCATTTTTTATTTCCATTGCCTTCTTTTATTGCTGTTGTTTCTTATTCTATTTTCATTGATTTATTGTTCCAGTTTATTCATCTTTTTATCCTGTTAAGCACCTTGGTCAATGCAAGGCATTGTAGGAAGGTGCTATACAAATAAAGTTTATTATTATTATATTATTATTATTACAATCACTTAAATTAATCACTTTAATATCCACTTTAGAGCTAGGAATAAAAAAAAAAAACGTTTTGTGTTAGCAGAATTTAATCATAACTTTGAAACTTATCCAACATTAATAAAACTTACCTCAAGTTGCCTTTTTGGACATGGATGCATATACTGTATGTGTACACATTGTACTTGAGAGGAGATTATTACAGCCTCATACAAAATCAATGATGATGAGGATATTGGAACTGGATCGGTATCGGCCGATACCCAGATTTAAGTATTGGATCGGAAGCAAGAAAATGTGGATCGGTGCATCCCTAACATGAAGTGTTTAAACAACTCACTTTTGTTCCTCTGAGTCGTGTGAGTCTCGTTGGTCCACTCGGTTACAGCCAGGAGCACATCCTCCACTGAATCTCCATCAACGTCCCACAAGGTCAGCGCAGGTGGAGCCACACCTGAACACAACCCCAACACAGAGGTGAGCACCAAGATGCTAGTTTGGTTTAATCGGTCAAGGAAAGCATGCCTTTGAAAAAGGAAGGCAGAAATAAAACATAAAGTTGTCAGATGAAGGTGCTGTTTAAGCACTTGAAGGTGGTCATCAGTCTTTGCTCCATTTACTTTATGTACATGTCAACAAAGTAAGCTCTTTATGAGCGTTTATATTTCATCTGGCTCTCAGTAAAATATGTGAACCCTTGATATCACTCAGGGGAACCTCAAAGTTAAGGTTGAGCGTTCCTTACCGACTTCATCTCCCAGAGCTTTCTCCCACTGCAGCTTCTTCTCCAGCTCTCCTTTCTGACACGGGACGAGGAACACGTACAGCAGCATGATCCCAGCGATGCAGGTCAGGGGCACCAGGAAAAACGCACTTCGCACCACGTTCTTCGCTCTCGCCCTCTTCTTCTCTGCTTCGACGCCGTGAACCCCGAGCCCTGAGGCCCCGGACGTCCCAGAGCCCCCTCTGTCCTCTCCCGTCCTCTCCCTGCCCGAGTCCCTGCGGCTCCAGAACTGGCTGTCTTTCAGCTCGCACCTGTCCCGCCTGGATTTGCCAGGGAGCCGCTCCGTCCACTCGTCGTCGTCTTCCTCCTCCTCTTCGTCGTCCTGCGCCTCGTTGAGTCGTTCGGCTCGGCCGGCGCGTAGCTTTGAGGAGCCCAGGCAGCCGTCCCTGCCGAGGCCGTTTCTGGGGTAGTTGAGCACGAGGTCATCTTCTTCGCTCTCGTCATCGCTGTCGGCCTGGGTGAGAGGATCGTAGTCCCCGAGCTCAGAGCCCTTCTTCCCTGAAACACACACACACGTAGAGGCAGGTGGTCATTTGATGCAGCTACTGTTGTCTACGAAACACTTTGATTTAAATAATATACAGGTAGTCCTCAACTTACGACGGTCTCGAGTTACGACGTTTCGTGGTTACAACGCACCTCCCATTACATTTTTTAAATAAAAATAAATAAATAAAAAATATATTTTGAAAAGCCGAGTTCCGGTTTTACTTCCGGTTCGACGGCAGAAGCAGCGAGCAGTCAGTGGAAAATTACAGGAGACTTATTGTTTGGACCGGCAGAAACAGTCAGCAGCTGTGGAAAAGTAGCTGTTTTATGGACGGCGGTCGTACGGCGTAAACAAATGGAGAATACGGAGGAGGGACGAGCTAACATGCTAACTGAACTTACTGTAAACTCTGGACCGCAAGAAGCAGTGGAAAAGTACAGGCAGAGCTGCAGAGCTTGCAGGAGCAACAAGCTAACATGCTAACAGACGGAGGAAGACTCCACCAGCTCCCAGTAGGAAAGTAACTCTTTTTGTCCTTCATTATGGCTCTAAATGTATGTGTTTTATAATTATGTAGGGTACTGTGTTAGGATAGGCTAAGTGCTTGGTAAAATACAGTATATTGTACGTATAAGGTGCAGTTTGTACGTATGTTCCGACTTACGTCGAAATTCGGGTTACGACGGCACGTAGGAACGGAACTCCGTCATAAGTCGAGGACTACCTGTACACTGAAGTATAAGTTACTAAAATATTAGTACAAGTATGTACAAAATGCCAACATTTTTTAACTGTTGAAGAAGAACCAATATACATAATGTTGAATCTGCAGCTCATCAGGGTCACCATGGAAACCACACCTGAGTCTCTCCCTCCCTGACATCATGACAGGGACAGACAGGAAGAGCAAAATCTGACAGAATATGCAAGAAAAAATAAATAAAACGCTGTTTTAAACTCAAACTGGCTGGCTGGGTTATTTTGCTAACAGGATTAAAGCTTTTGAGCCATGGGTTTGTTTGGTTTAACCAAATATTTGGTCAAATACTTTGACCCATTGTTTACTTCGAACTGTTTCCCCGTTCTTCAGTCGGACCTGGCTGAACTTCTACTTTAAAATACTGGTAATATCTATAAAGTAGATAGTAAAACTACTTGTAAGGAGTTAAAACCTTAAAGCATGTTGGGTCAAACTGATGGCCCAACACCGAGAAGTTCAAACTACCGAAGGTTAGTTAAAATTTGACTCAGAGCTGCTGGGTTGGTTTAAAGTGTACATAGTAACAGAAGCGTATAGTCGCTACATATTAACTTTTATCTGTCTACAGTGTTTGTGCAAAATTTGACGAGGTACTGTAGCATCTGAAGGTGTTTCTGAGCTCAGATTCAGTGGATGAGCGCCTTCAGAGAGGATTTGAGAGAAAACAGTAAGTCCTACAGCAGAGTCACACACAAGTCAAATATAACTACTGTAGTTTTAATGGGTTTGTGTGAAGCCTGTGCAAGAGAAAAGATTGCATACATTTTCATAAATGTATGACATCACAGTCTGAAGTTGTAAAAACAAAATAGGCTATTTAATTTCAAATGTGTAAAAAAAAGACGATAACAAAAGAGTAGTTCACTCACATAAAGTCCAACTTGTCATGAGTACAGTACAGTATACTAAAATAGAAATATGCGTTCTATTGTGAAGTATGACCGAATGATAAAGCTCTAAAGTGTTTTGCACTTGCTCTGTCAAAATGCCATTGTTGTGTGGAAAGTGTTTTGTCTTTATTGTACTAGTTTTGTCTACATTGCACACTATTCCTGATCCAGCTGCACATCCTGATACAGTACATTGGTTTTGTATGGGTTTTCCACAGCTGCAGGAGGAGATGCAGTTCAAAAGTCATTGTGATAGAACACGCAGAAAAACATAAACACATATGTGTTTTCTATAGAAAATTTAAATATGCTCCATTATATAAAACTAAAACTACAGAGGTTGATGGCATCAAATATATTTCCTAAACAAATAAAACCATCTACATGTGTATTTTTACCATGCGAGAATAAAACTTTTTAGAAAAAATGTATAGCTTGCTTATGTTGTTTAATGGTGCCAGTAAATCTAAACTGTCTTTATTATATCCATTTTTTTCTCTTCTTAAATGTCACAAAACATTAAACACGTTTGATGTTCCTGAGGGTTTTTGATAAATGAGAATGGAAGATACTGAAATATTTAAACAAGTACTTTTAACTATTTTCTTTTTCCATTTAATGTCCAAAGTGTCAACAGTAACAAATTGATATTCCAACTGCTTGAGATTCAACTCCGGTTATTTTAATAACTCTTAATAATTATTCACTTTTGCATCATGGAACAATTTTACTCAGATCTATGTCTGACAGGGGTGTGGTACCTATACCATACCATTTTATTTATAGAGCACTTGGTTTCTGTAGATTTTGGAATCAGAGTATAATATTTTAACAAAGTCTACAAAACTTTTGTCCAACAATTATCTCTGGTATGACAAAAACTATCTGCTTGTTGTGTCTAGAGCAGAACTTCAGCCTTGGTTGTTTCATTTTAGGGTGGTGTTTTGACCTTGCTTTGTCTCTTATCATTATAAGTACATTATATCTGTCTTTTTTGCAAAACCCTGAGGTTGAAATAATTTTCATTTTCTTTGTATTCATTGCAATAATACAACTACTGTACTTAAAAAAAAACTGATGTACTTTGACCTAAAATAACTCAGTGAGCCTTGTAAAAATGTGAGAGCAGTGTCAGAAGAACCTTGTTATCCTGTCAGGTCTGAAGATTAAGATCAGCTAAAACAGCAGAAACACGATATTTTATGTGTTCACTCTAAAACCTGCAGATCTGTTGGATCAACATTAGCATCATTAGCATACGGTTAGACGACATTCTGCTGGGCTCCATTCTTGTGAAACGTATATCCATCTTATATAACATTAAAATCATGTTAATCTGAAAAAGAATGCATAAATGTTGGTAAATATTCACAACAAACCGATGAATGAAGTGAATCAACTGCTGTTACTGCGCGGATGTTGACGATAGGAACATCAAAAGCTACCTATGATGTTAAAAAAAAATAGCTATTTTTGTTTGTTTCATCTATAAAAACGGATGAATAATTATAACGGATCTTACCGGGCAGTTTGAGCGCACGGGATAGAACCGCAGCCATTTCTCCTCTACGACAGCGAGAGACGCGACTTCCAACGAACCTGGTCGCTGCCCAACTGCATTCTGGGAGTTAGAGTTTTTCGATTACTGCCCAACTGTATTCTGGGAGTTAGAGTTATGAGAGAATCATTTGATTTTTTTTTTTGACAGATAATGGGGTTTGGGGCAGGTCCAGGGACCGCGAGGCATCTCGCAAAGTAGGCGAGTCACCTCAGCAGGCAGACCTGTGCCCCGTCAAAAATTGCTCTCGTAATTTGAACGAGGACACGGGCGTCACGCCGCATCGTTATTTTCCTTACTCATCAGTTTAAGGCATAACCAATCGATGTGCGATGTCTGGCATAGAAACAACTTCATGGCGGGTTGTATCAGGGTGCTGGATTCGAGCTGTTCGCGAACATTAATAAGTATGGTCAGCAATACATCACGATCTTCAAAACAGCAACGTACAAAATAAAGTGTTTAAAAAGGCGTAAATCTCAGGATTTATGAAAATAATTGTCATGTTTCTGAAAGAAATGACGCAAAGGCTCATGGGTATCAGTTAAACTACAAGTGGTTCGCGATTTGTCAAGAGAAACCGATCACAGAGTTTTTCATTTTTCTATGCGGTTGTCTATGCGCCCTTAAATCGTCCTAATTTTCTTAAAGAGACATATTTTACCTTTTTAAAATTTACAAGTTGCGTTACAGCTTAGAAACAATTACATTAAAGTACAAAACACATGAAATTTACTACAGACGCGTTGTCTGTTTTTTGGTCTAAACCGCTTTCCATAGTTCAGTTTATGCTTTGATCGCGCAGGCGCAGTTAGATAAGTTTGTTTGTGAGAAAATGGCAGACGTCTCTTTGGATGAAGTGATTCGACGGCGCGGAATTAACCTTAACACTCCAATTAAACGGTACATTAACGGATACTAAAGTCGTGAAAATATGCTTATAACTAACTTAGCTGTTTTTATTAAGCATTCTGGAGACATTACGATCAATGAAAGCTGTTAATAGATCGTAGAATTCCGCAGGCTAATGTCAGCAGCTAACTGAAACAGATGAAACCCCAAAAGCTAAGCTAAGTGGTGGCTAGTATTAGCTGCAGGCCTTAAGGAATGAAACCTTTAAAAATACGAATATAAAATGTAATTGTCTAACCCCATTAGGTTAAAGTGGCTCATTGAAGAAACTTGCACAGTGTTAGATAGGTTTGCTCTGCGTTTTAGTTGTATTTTCACATTATGGTTAGCCAAAGCTCATTCACGTAAACGAAAAACGGTTTCAAGTCGTACCTCAAGAGTAATGCTGCTAAGCTGTACTTTAAAACAGCAATTATCAAAGTTGTGTTTTTGTCGATGCATATCGCAATTACTGCTTTTTTTATTTTTATTTTTACTTTAATCGCAAAACGTTTTTTAATGCCTTTAGAAAAACCCGTACGTACTTAGGTGTTATGTTGAAACATGATGAATTATCATGTATCAATTACTGTATTATGAAAGGATTTGTTGAAATTATAGACATTTCCAGAATGTTAGAAAATTTTGTGCATGTTTTTAGCATCTTATGTTATTTATTAAAGGTTTATATATTTCTTCTTTCCCTTAGACCCATGTTTGGACGAGGTGGAGGAGCGGATGGCAAAAACTTTGATGCCAGGCAGAAAATTGGTGCCACTGACGTAAGACAACGTCTTGGTGGAGGATCAGGTAAGGTCTTTGTTCCACACCTAAAAGATCATAATGTGGTGATCATATTGTACTTGAACTCATTCCTACATCCCCTCAGGTTTTCAAGTAAAAGATGCCAGGGAAAAACTGGTTCAGAGGGATGCTCGATTTAAAATCAGTGGCAGGGGAGGAGCAGGAACGGTACACGATGCTCGACAGATGATCAACTCAAAGAAACAGGGACAGTTCAGTGCCCCTGCACAAACCACACTAAAGTCAGCAATAGCGCAGCAGCTGCAGAGCAAGACACTCATGCCTCCGATACAGATACACAACAACAACAACAATCTGGTCAGTCCAAACACTTGGCAGTTTACACCCAGTGCACAAAGACCGAGTACAAGAGTCAGCGCATCACCACAGCTGAGCAATGATATGAGAGTCATGGATGCTCGGGATAGGCTGAGCCTCAAGAGGAGCATTGGAGGAACACAAACACAATCGACTGCTGCGCCACCTTTAAAAATAACAAAGACCATACAGGTAAGGGGGCTGCGAAAGCTGTTTTTGTATCTTAGATCATATATACAATATGTAAACTCAATGAAATGTAAAAGCATGCCAGCACACTTTTTAAGAAATGGCGTTTTGTTCACAGCAATATCCAGTGGATACATTAGGAGGAATACGTGCAGCTACGCAGGTACAGCTGTTTTCTTTTTTGGATTTATCTTTGGAATATATGTCTGTTAAATATTAGAAGGGCAAATATGCTACTTAATAGATTATTGTATTTCTCTCAGCCTGCCCTACTTGAGCTTGACGCCTTCCCCAGCAAACAACTAAAGTTCACAGCTGCCAACACAATGCTACAATATCGGGTAAGAAGGGCATTTGAATGGCCATCAAAGGTCTGTAATTTAGATATTTTTAAGGCTTTGTGTATTTTGTATGTGTTCCACAATAAATGTTTACATTTACTTAATACAGTCTGGCACAGCGGGCGCTACATTCTCCATGACATCCCCGATCACCAAGGTGGTTAAAAATGAAGCATATACAGCGATGTGTCCCCCTGTCCCTGTGGCTCCCACCCGACCCAACGCCAACTTAGCTGTGGCCCGCTCTTCTGCTGCTGCAGCAGCTTTACAGCCAGTATCCAGGACTCTTCAGCAATGCACAGCAGAAACCAGCGCTGCAGCAGCTCCTACTCCACCTCAGGTAATCCCTTGAGCATCCAGCTGTAAAATCAAAAAAAGGCGTTCAATACAGAAACAACTGGACTTTATTTGTAACAGAAGATGTTTTGCTCTTCATCCGAAAAGCTTTCTCAATTCAAAGAGCAGAGTTTGGGAGTGAGGTTTTAAAGGCTGAGAGAAGACACACACATACCTATGTAAATTGACAAATCACACCTCACACCTTAACAGTAGGGGTTTCTTCTGTTAAGGTGTGATTTGTCAATTTACATAGGTATGTGTGTGTGTGTCTTCTCTGAGCCTTTAAAACCTCACTCCCAAACTCTGCTCTTTGAATTGAGAAAGCTTTTCGGATGAAGAGCAAAACATCTTCTGTTACAAATAAAGTCCAGTTGTTTCTGTATTGAACGCCTTTTTTAAAATTTGATCATGTCTTGGATGACAGAATCTTCACCAGCATTCCAGCTGTAAATCACCAAGTATTATTTTCTACCTCGATTTAAGTCTGCCACCAACAACCGTTGATATTTTTTTATGCAGGATATTATTCAAAACAACAAAATTTCCTTCAAACTCACAATGAACAGTTTCATTTTCTGCGTGGATATGTGTGTTTATGTACACACATACATATCCATCCATCTATTCATCATCTTCCACTTGTTCTGGAGTGGGGTTGCAGGGACAGCAATGTGGAGGAACAGTGGCTCTACTCTTGAGTCTCTGCCAGATAACAGAACTTCTCACTATACAGTATCTCTAAGGGAGAGTCCAGGTACCGGTACCCTGCAGAGGAAACTCATTTCAACCACCTGTATCTGCGATCTTAGGGCCAGTTTACACGGCGCATATTTTGAGTGTAACCGCTACTTTCTCTTTGCGACTTTGCTTATCGCCTACACGACGCTGCTGGCCCCCCTCGATGACTCCGATGGTTTTTGAACCCAGCTCTCAAGGTGGAAGTTTTTCGCAGACCCCCCGTTGATAATGTAAACATCTCCCGTGGAGCTTTTGTTTGAACACATGCACGCAGCACGCACGCGCAGACAGCCGGCATTTTAACAATGGCGGTGGACTGGACAGTGGACACACGCACCACTTTCTGAACTATAGCTGATGGAATATATTTTGATTCTCATATTTAATTATTCTACACCTTACCTGCATCTGTGTTGGAAGAGAGCCAGCTGCCTGGATCCAGTTGTCTGTTAACGAGGCAGTCGGACATTTCACGTGTCACGCTGCACTATAACATACTAAATGTGCTATATATTAACAGTTTAACAATAATAAACAGTATTTATGTTAGCGTGGGAGATATTTACATTTATCTGAGCTAAATGAAGCTATCTGGACTCGTTACGTCATGCCTAACATGCTGCATGTTGAAAATGAAGACACCAGGTTGATTTTTAATTTATTTATTTATTCAACACCACAAACTCATGTCACAAACACTGAGAATTAAATTGAACACTTTTAAAAACACGTTAACCGAACTTTAATGAACTGGACTCTGTTGTTCATCCTGGTGGACACTGGACCCACATCCGAACCGCCGGTCCGCTTCGTGGAACAGCTTCGACCTCGCAGGAAAAAAATAAAAATAAAACCTCAGTTGGTTGTTCTGTGATCGAACTAAACACAAGGAAACATTATTAAGAACATGTTTACCTTGTAGCGCTGCTGTAAATCAGCTGATTCTCACGGACTAAAGTCAGACATGTTGACTCGGTTCCGGTCCAGTCAGCAACTGGTGTGCAGCTTGCTAGATGAAGCGGCCCCACTTGGTGTCAAATCTGTTGACTCTTATCCAAATTCCAGCTTTAACTTGTTGTTAACTTGTTGACAACAACTTGTAGTAGCTGAACTTTTAGCCAGAGAGGAAAACAGGCTGCCTCGTCTGCTCTGTTTACATCAGGCAGCACGCATGCGCAGTAGTGAAGGTTCCAAAAATCACAGCGCCATCTAATGGCCCAGCATGGTAACTACAGTAAATTCATGAGTACGGGGGGTGGAGGGGGGAGAGAGTCGTATCCACAGAATTCGCCCATGTCAACGCAAAACTTTCAACCTAATTAACATACCCAAAAGTTGCGTTTCCCCCACACAGTGTCCGTGTAAACAGGGCCTTATTCTTTTGGTCACTACCCAGAATTTGTTGCCATAGATGAGGGAAGGAAAATAGACCGACCTGTAAACAGAGAGCTTTGACTTACAGCTCAGCTCCCTCTTCATCACAACAGACCAGCACAGAGTCCAAAGATACTGCACCAATCCGTCTGGCAATCTCAAGCTTCATTCTTCCCTCACTCATGAACAAAACCCAGAGATGAACTCCTCCACTTGAGGCAGAACCTCACTCTCTACCCAAAGAGGACAATCCACCCTTTTCTGACTGAGGACCACGTCCTCAGATTTGGAGGTGCTAATTCTCATCCTAGCTGCTTAACACTCGTTTGCGAACCGCTCCAGTGAGAGCTGAAGGTCACGGCTAGGGCTGGGCGATATCTCGATATTTTTAAAATACAGTATTGAGATTAAAAAAAATTCCAACATACAGTAAGTTGAGACAATCTCGATATAAACGATATAGTTTTATAAAATCCTGCCGTCTTTCTCCCCTCCTACCTCCTCACAAACACAGCCCTCAGCCGCATGCTCCCCCCCCTTCCTGCTTCTCCAGGAGGGGCGGGGTCATAGGCGGACAGTAGAAGAGAAGAGGAGACGTTAAGCAGGCAGCAGCTGAGCCTGTCTGAAGCGGCAGGTCCGACAGAAATAAACCACAGTTCAGAGCTCATTTAGCCATGCTGTGTGCCTTTTTAGAGGAACACAGAGAGGAAGCATGACATTAATAAATCAACAGTTTATTATATCGGTAAAGATACAGTCCTTGGTGGCTAACAAGCCGCTATGGACTGTATCTTTACCAATATGATAAACTGTTGATGTTGCGCTTCCTCGCTCTGTTCCTCTGAAAGGCACACAGCACGGCTAAATGAGCTCTGAACTGTGGTTTATTTCTGTCGGACCTGCCGCTTCAAGGTTCCAAGTGGAGGCTCACTACCACAGTTTCACACACGCTGACTAACCCCAAAATTACACTACATACGGTCCGCTCCGCAGGTCGCAGCTGAGCGTCTCAAACTCCAGTTTCCACTTCCTCCGCTCAGCTCAGGTCCGCCTGCATGCGCCGCTCCTAGACGCATGCGCGGGATTTGCGGGATCGCGCGATAAATCAAGTGATAAATAAGTAAGTCAGAACAAAACAATTCATTCGGTGGAAGAAGGAGAACAACAGTAGAGACTGCTGCCTTGATCTTCTCTCGTAAATGAGCGACAGGACATGGTTTGAGCAACAGGAAGTGATGTATTACATTTTCAGAATAAAATACTTTATTTATTTATTTATTTCTTGTATTGCGTTTGTAGGCGTAGTCATAAATGATAGTTTGACAGCATTTTTGTACAAATAAATCCGTATAGAGCTAGGATTAGTCCGCCCGTGGTGATTTTATTTTGTAAATACGGAAGTTGTGCTCGTTCCTTTTCCTGTTGGTGCCTCCGCACAGCTCCGGCGTCCGGCAGAAATAGAAAAATTTCTAATTTTGACGGACTGCCGTCCGCTCTCCGCAGCTCGCCGCCGCCGTGCGGAGCCAGTGTAAATTCTGTCATTGATTATAATGGGTGCGTATTTGCTGCGGAGGTCGGACCGGAGCGGGGCGGAGCCGCAACGCGTGTGGTGTAATTTTGGCGTAACGTGAAGGAGGTGCAGCTGAATGGACTGTACTTGTATACTGTATCACCTTTCTGTCTTATCAAGACACTCAAAGCTCTCTACTACACAAGCTGTGCCTCATTTACCCATTCATGCCCTCTACTAGATTTCTACAAAGAATAATCAGAGCATTATCACATTCATACACTGATGGGACACACATCAGAGGCAATGAGGGGTTCATTGTCTTGCCCCGGGACACTACAGCATGTGACTGCTGGTGGAATCAAATCCCCAACTCTCCCATTAGATGACTACTGCTCTAGCCTCTCAACCACAGCTGCCCCTAGCTGAAGAGGATTATATTTAATATATATAAACAGATGTCTAAAAAACAAACCATTTACCATAATATATGTACGGTAAATACTGGTAGTTTGTTTTTAGGCATTTATTTTGTACAGTTGCAGCTGTTAATAAATATGCCTGTGTGACAACTGGGACAAAACTTTTACTCAAATATATTTTTATTATTACTTTGTGCAAAGAAAAATATTTAGATGTATATTGTATATCATGATTTTTGTAAAAAATATTGCGATATTAATTTTGGTCCATATCGCCCAGCCCTAGTCACGGCACGATGACGCCAACAGGTCCACATCATCCGCAAATAACCAAGGTGGAATCCTGAGGCCTCTGATCCGGACTTTCTCTGCCCCCTGGCTGCACCAAGAATTTCTGTTCATAAAAGTCATGAACAGAATCGGTGACAACGGGTAGCCCTGGTGGAGTCCAACTCACTGCCTGCATTGTGAATCAAACTCTTGCACCACTTGTATAGGGACCAAACCAATCTCAGAATCCCCCACACATAGGAACACAATCGAATGCCTTTTCCAAGTCCACAAAACACATAGAGATTGGATGGGCAAACTCCCATGATCCATCAAGGGCCCTAGCTTCTCCCAGTACCCCTGGATATACCTTACCAGAGAGGTTAAGGAGAGTGATGCCCCTGTAATTGGAGAACACCCTCCTCCGGTCTCCCTTTTTGAAGAGGGGAACCACCGCCTCAGTCTGCCAATCCAGTGGCACTGCCCCCATGTCCATGTTGCAAAGGTGTGCCAACAAAGACAGCTCTGCAACTAGGGGTGGGCGATATGGCTCAAAAATTATATCGTGATATTTCAGAGCATTATCACGATGACGCTAAATTTCGTGATATACAGTATTTTCTGGTGTATAGGTCGCATTGTCCAATTATCACCAATAGATTGGAAAAATCCCTAGATAGGTCGCACTGGTGTATAGGTCGCACCTACGTTTAGCTCTGCTGCAAATGTCTGCCACAGGAGCGCACAGCAAGGCTTTTAAGAAGATTAACACTTAAAAACAATTATTTGTTTGATAAAAATTATAGCAAATATATGTCTGAGCTGAACTTTTCCTTAATAAATGAACGTAATTGTGAAATGAGCTGGATTTTAAAATTTGTTTCACCGAAAGTGATAACAAGCCATATATAGGTCGCACCTGAATATAGGTCGCAGGCCTTGAAAAAACCATAAAAAGGTGCGACCTATACACCGGCAAATACGGTAACCCAAAATTTATTTTTTATTTTTATTTATTTATTTGACAAAATTAACTTAACATGTTGCTTTGCAGTATTATATAAAATTTAAAAAAAAAACAAGGAGTAATTTTACTGAAATTACTTTATTTACGGTAGTAAAGTATTCAGTCTCCATGTATAAAACAATTTTTTTTAAATGATCTGTTATTTAGATTGAAAAAATCTGCACAAAATATAGATCAAAATCCACCACAAAAACTAAAGTGCATGTGTAGTTTCCTAAAACAACTAAATACTGTAAAATACTGTAAAATGAAGCTTAATGGTGTGGTCACACCGAACAGCGTTTCAACTCCAAAAAGCTCGTCACGCACGCAAGTGGACGCACTTGGTGTCGGGACCTACTTGGACCAGAAAGCCAGAACGCGAAACTGCTGCGGGGTGTGTGGGAGGAGCTTACCGGTATACAGAGTCCTGCGCACAGAGTCCTGCGCACTCCGCCAGGCGAGGAGCTTTTTATTTCCGTCTCTGTGGAGCAGACTTGACTGGTCGTGAAGGACTTGTCGCGAACACACAGCTACAATGAGTTTCTCTTCCATAGTACACGACCTCGCGGGTCTTTTCTGTGTCCCACAAACAATACGTCACATAGTGCGCGCGCCCCCTCGTTTCCGCGTCACATAGGGACTCTCCCCCTCTCTTCTCCTCCTCTCTTCTCCCCCTCTCTTCTCCCCCCGACTCTCCCTGATTGGTTGACACACCAACCAATCAGGGAGAGTTGAGCGGCGTTTGAAAGTTTGAACCGCGAAATCTTCAGCATGTTGAATGCGCGGTTTGGAGGCTGAAGCCGGTTCACGTGCACGGAAAACGCTTTCCAGCACGCTCAACACGCACGCGACGTGACGCCAAGACGTGGCTGGAAGCGCGTCCACCATTGACTTTACATGTAAACTGGACGCTCCTGCTGCTGAAAAGCTGTTCGGTGTGATCACACCATAAGATCTGTTGAGCAGACTGTGTGAGACAGCTGAACCGCGCATGTGTACAGACAGTTTAGACTAGAGCGAGGGAGAGATGAAGCCCGCACACGCTGAGCGGGGGGGGGAGCTCTCTGTACCTGTGCAGTTTAAGCAGGGGGAGAGACAGCTGAGACGCGCATAGTCGCCAAGTCCGCCTATTTCAAACAACATTGGGCTTGTTTTTTCTTGGAGTCGCTTATAAAATCTGTGGGCCGCTTGTGCCGGGTTTTTTTTTTTTTTACTTGCCACGGGCGTTGAGTCGCTTATTTGGGCTTGTTTTTCTGTCAAACAGTAATGCGGCTGGTAGGTAGTTTGTCCCTTCATGACCCCCTTCCACGTATATTACGTCAAGGCGGATGTTACGTTCAGGTGCTGTTGGCGTTCCTTTTTAAACAGAGTTTTAAGAAATCTAAAGTTTTTTTCTACGTGTATGCTGTTTTTTTTCTACCTGCTTCATTGAGCATCAGGATAGAGATTCAAGAAAGTTTTTTGTTGACTTTGCAGTTTAATTTTTATTTAATTTTTTTATTTGTACGCATGACAAGAAACCAGCTGTATAAAAATGCAAAATGTATTATTTTTTAGACTGAATACGTTCTTCAAAGTATAATTTTGCTGGTTATATGTAATGCCATAATAAATATGTTTATACTGTTTAAAAACGGCCTTTTTTTACACAATGGGGTGGGTTGCCAACTGGGCGTGTTTTCTAAGGGTGAGTCTTGTTTGGGCTTGTTTTCATGGAGCTGACCGCTTGTTTCTGTCGCGAGATCTGGCAAAACTGGAGACGCGTTTTGTTTTTAGCATTAGCTAGCGTTACACCAGTACCGACAGGTGGAGGGAGGTGCGCAGCTCGGTTTGGTCTTTTGAAGCGCTCGGATATTAAGGGGGCGGGGCGCCCTGACGAATTACGTCATGAAATTAGCATATCATGATATAACTTTTTTGCCCGGGCAAGCTTTTTTTACCGGTATTATCGTGAACGATATGATATGGCCCAGCCCTACCTGCAACATCCTGAAACTTGGAGCAAATCCACCATTATTCAGGGGGGGCGCCCCACCCTGTCAACAGAGCCGAGCACCCTGCCTACCAAATCCCCCACGCATCTGCCACTTCCGGACAGGGAGCGGAGATTAGCAGCTCAGACTCCAAACCGCGAGCAACACAAACGTAGCGCTCCGCTTCTCCTCTTCTAACCCCCACCTCCACAANGATAGATAAGATAGATAGATAGATAGATAGATAGATAGATAGATAGATAGACAGACAGACAGACAGACAGACAGACAGACAGACAGACAGACAGACAGACAGACAGACAGACAGACAGATAGATAGATAGATAGATAGATAGATAGATAGATAGATAGATAGATAGATAGATAGATAGATAGATAGATAGATAGATAGATAGATAGATAGATAGATAGATAGATAGATAGATAGACAGACAGACAGACAGACAGACAGACAGACAGACAGATAGATAGATAGATAGATAGATAGATAGATAGATAGATAGATAGATAGATAGATGATAGATAAAAGGGAGTTGTCATATCATCAGAGCTGCCCCTTCAAGTAACAATTGCTGCTTCTACCCTTAAAAAAATCTTTACCCCTAAAAGTCCAAAGTAATCGTGCAACTTCATTAAAAAACTCAAAATATAAATAAGCAGCACAACTAAACTGCAAATCAGTTTGACAGTTTAAGTGGGCCATTAATAAAATGTTGATTATTTATTAAAAAACAACAAAAGAACAGTTCAATGTGCATTATTCACATTACGTATCAACTTATTTCAAATATATTTCAAATATGCCACTTAAAAAAAACTTTCAACAATATTGGTCACTGCAGACAATCTCTCTGGTCGCCCTTTCCGCCGACAATTTACGTCTTTATGCGTGGCGCTCTTGCAGAAGCCACACCACTGTTTCGGCTCTCTGCGCTCGCCCGAGGTTGAAGGACAATCCAGGGCTTTGTGTCCTCTCTGGCCGCAGTTGTAACAGGTGATTTTTGATTTCCAGTTGTCTCTTCCTTTAATTTTCATCACACTATCTTCAGTTGAGCCAGCAACACATAACTTTTCTGTGCTCTCATAGCTTCTCAACTTCGTTTTAAATTGTGCAAATGTTAATTCTTCATCACTCTGTGTAACATAAACAGAGAATGGTTTGAACTCATCAGGCAGTCCTTTTAAAATCATTGCTGTCAACAGGCTCATCACTCTGTGTAACATAAACAGAGAATGGCTTGAACTCATCAGGCAGTCCTTTTAAAATCATTGCTGTCAACAGGCCATCACTCAAAACTTCTCCTGCATTACGCAGCGCCATGATTGCAGTTTCTGCCCGGATAATATCCACCTTATTCTTGGGGGTGTCAGAAGCGATAATGTGTCGTACTTCCGTTTGACCCCGGAAGTAGAATTTTTGCATTGGCTCCTCGTTGTTTACTTGCTAATCTGCACGCGTCGTTGAAGTTCTGTTAAAGTTGTTTTCTGGTATTTCGAGCTAATATTGTCACGAAGATGTCTTGTGGAGCTCGGGTACCTGTTGCGCTGTTCGTGGCTGTATGAATAATCAGACGAAGCTGAATTAGTGGCTGCAACTAGTGTGTGTTGAACATGCTCCGAAAACAAAAACCTGCATCCTTCTTTGTGGCTGGGCTACGAGAAACCACCTGAAAAAAGACTCTGTATCCTCCAGAGGATCGAGAACACCAGGTATGATTTAAGAGACAGCTTTTAGTGTTATGATTTTATGTAGTCAGTGATTAAATGATACTAATATTTTCGTTCATAACTGGCAAATAAACACACGCACCTATATATGTATGCTGTGTGTGTATATTTATTTATATATATATAATATAGGTGTGTGTTGTGTTTATTTATATATATATACTGTATATATATATATTAGGGGTGGGCCATATCGTCTCGTTTACGATAATACCGGTGGATTTTTTGACACCGGTGAAAAAAATTATATCGCGGCATCCTATGATGACGTCATTTGACTGCGTCACTTTGCGATAACGGTGGTTTTGTGGAGGAACGCGGACCGCGTGAAGCAGCAGACAGCAGCCGGTGTTCCGTGGAGACTGCCTTCATGTGGAGATGCCCTACATTTTGTTAATACGCATGCGCGCGCACACCGCGAGGAGGAGGAACGAGCTAGCATTAGCCTCATAGTTGCATTCCTCGTAGCTTCACCGGGCAGCCGGCTTTGTGCGATCAGAGGTCCCTGGAGCTCGCCTCGATGTCGGACTGGAAGCCGAAGACATCGGGGGACAACGAGCTAACTTGGAATAATAAAGCCGACAACCTTTTAGGAGGTGCGTGCAGCTAAACCGGACTGCCCGGAGCTGCGGGTTCGGGGGCTAAATGCTAACAGCTGAAGGCGGCGCGCACAGACTGCGGCGTCGGTAAGTTATTAAAACTTTTTCTGTCTCCAACTGTATGAAGTTAGGATACTAACAGTCCTTCCTGTAAAGGGTTTAAACTGCGTGGTGCTACAGAAAGCTGCGAAGCTCAGACGTAACGCAGCGGTGCTAACAACTGGAGCTAACAGCTGGAGCTAACAGCTGGAGCTAACAGGCAAACTGATGACAGAAGCTGCCGCTTAAAGTAAGAAATTATTTTTTTTATTTACTGTATGCTCTTTTAAAATGTGTTAAGGTGTGCAGTGGAGAGCATCCTGTGCTCCAGCATCAACGTGTGGCATGGAGGCTGCACAGTTGCAGAGAGGAAAGCTCTGCAGAGAGTGGTGAAGGCTGCACAGAAGTCTGTTGGAGTCAGTCTCCCCACCATCACAGACATTTACACCTCCAGATGCAGGAAAAGAGCCACCTGCATCATGAAAGACCCCATTCACCCAGCACACACACTCTTTGCCCCACTCCCCTCAGGACGGAGGTTGAGGAGCATCAAATGTTAGTCTAATTCACATCATGAATTAGAATGAATTGTGAATTGAATTGAATCACATGAATTGTGAATTAGACTAACAAAGACTTTGACAGGTCCCTGTTATCAATGTGTGAAGTGTGTTGTCAATTTACATACAGTAGGATGTGTGTGTGTTTTCTGTAAGCTCTGCTTTCACACACTGAACTTTGAATGGGTCACAGGCACGTGTTATCCCAAGTATGTGTGTGTGTTAGCTTCCAATTTACCTAGTTTGGTGTGCACCAGTGGCCCAGCTTGCTTATAACTTCTCTCCCCCTCGCACAGTCTCCTCATAGAATTGAGAAAGCTTATCGGATGATGAGCGAAACGTCTTGTTGCTACAAATAAAGTCCAGTTGTTCTGTATTGAACGCCTTTTTTGATTTTGACAATAATATTTTGTAGTTAAGTTTCTGTTTGATTGAGATCATGAGTTGATCAGTTTCTAATGGCTGCAGGGCAGCGCTAAACTCTTAGCATTTCCTAAGATTTTGGTGTCAAACTGAGTACCGGTAGTTTTACATCCAAGGAGAACATTTGCACACTCTGTAACATAAACCATTTTGTTTTGTTTCCAGCCTGCTTTTAGTCCGTTAGAGGGAACTAAAATAACCGTGAACAACCTTCATTCCCGAGTCACTGAGGAGGACATAGTGGTGAGAAAAACATCAACAAGCTCCTTTATTTGTTATTCACTGATGTGCTGTAGTGCTGCAAGGACTCAAGTCAGGGTGTGGTTTTTCCAACCGTTTGTCCACAGGAACTGTTCTGTGTGTGCGGAGCTTTAAAGCGAGCGAGGCTGGTGAAGGTGGGCGTAGCTGAGGTGGTGTTTGTCCGTAAAGAAGACGCAGTCAGCGCTTACAGGAAGTACAACAATCGCTGCTTAGACGGTGAGTGCCAATGGCAAAAGTTACACATTTCACATGACTCTTTAGGTTTTTAGCTTCTGTTCTTGTAGATCGTCATCGTTGTTGTTTTCAGAACCACTGCTTTGGTTCTTACTTTTTCCTCTCGTCCACCCACAGGCCAACCCATGAAGTGTAACATTCACATTCAGGGAAATGTCATCACTTCTGATCAGCCTATTCTCCTGTAAGTTATCCCATCTGTGTCTTCATTAGAAATAATCTAATTTGTTGTTTAGAGGGAGTTGATAATTTTTCAATTTTCTAAAGTCGTGAAAGTTTTCCAATTCTTAGATTGTTCCTTATGCACAGCTTAATGACTCTGCATCAGTGCACAACAGGCCAGAATTGAAAACTTTCAGCTTTAACAACATAATTATAAAACTGTCATTAGATATTTTCCGACAGCTAGCAAAAGTTGGTTA
>JBBPBX010003114.1:0-12090 GCA_038048925.1 Garcialebias charrua | reverse complement strand
ATATATACTGTGTATATATATATATGTATATATATATATATATATATATATATATATATAAACACACACACAGCATACATATATAGGTGCGTGTGTTTATTTGCCAGTTATGAACGAAAATATTAGTACAGTATCATTTAAAGGTTCAGTCTGCAGTTTCTGTAGAACATCAGCACTTAGAAAAAATTTCAACAAGCAAAGCATTCTGATCCCTCCCCCTCAGAGCCATATATGGCTCTGCCCCCTTGTGGTCTGTTAAAATTCAAATTCAAGCTCTGTTTTTATTGGCTGATTCAAATTCAAGCTCGGTTTTTATTGGCTGGTTACAAACTTTGTTTTTATTGGCTGGAAAATGGCGGGTCACTTTTTCTTTTTAGAAATGCTTATTTACCACCTGGAGAAGCAAGGGGACAATATTTTTTAAGTTTTTTTCAGAGATTACTTCTCTAACATCAATCTAGTGACAGAGTGAAGAAATATGTTAAAAATATATTGTTAGAAAAGTTACATATAGCAGCTTTAATCACTGACTACATAAAATCATAACACTAAAGGCTGTCTCTTAAATCAAACCTGGTGTTCTCGATCCTCTGGAGGATACAGTGACTTTTTTCAGGTGGTTTCTCGTAGCCCAGCCACAAAGAAGGATGCAGGTTTTTGTTTTCGGAGCATGTTCAACACACACTAGTTGCAGCCACAAATTCAGCTTCGTCTGATTATTCGTACAGCCACGAACAGCGCAACAGGTACCCGAGCTCCGCAAGGACATCTTCGTGACAATATTAGCTCGAAATAACAGAAAACAGAACTTCAACGACGCGTACAGATTAGCAAGTAAACAACGAGGAGCCAGTGCAGAACTTCTACTTCCGGGGTCAAACGGAAGTAAGACACATAATCGCTTCTACAGTGACACCCTCAGGAATAAGGTGGATAAACAGCAAAATTATGTTAAACACTTTGAAGGACATATCCACTCTAAAAAATAAAAATACATTTTGCATATTTCTACAAATTAATCCCATTAAGCCTCTGGGACTCATTTACCAGAGAGACCTGAATTTTAAACGAAGAGTGATGACAACAATGCTCAACCACAACAACAGACAATCATAAAGGATGTGTACAAATTAAAAAATAAAATAAAAATTAAACAACAAACTCATAGTAAACTAAGTCAACAAAAAACTTTCTTTAATCTCTATCCTGAATCATTCTTTAAGTGTGCGCTCTTTCTCCCATTCTTTATATTTTTTCCCATATTTCCTCCACTTATTGGAGCTCATTTTAGCGTGGTCTTGTCACTCTAGACCAAAGGTGGGCGGATGAACGCTAGGGAGCGCTAAAGCGCTATTCCGCTTACAGTGGACCTAAACTTTTTGTCAGCGTTTTTGTGAATTGACTAACTTTTATAATTCATAAGCGGATTTGTGCTATTTTTATTTAAAATGCAGTACCGCTAATAACTAATTATCTATCAGTAAAAACCAATAAACTTATTTACAAGCTCTTATGCTGCTTGTTTTTTACCTTTTTCCCCACCGTAAACAGCAGAGGAGGAAAGGGTGTGAGGGGGAGGGGGGCAGAGCTGAGAACAGACTCGGCTCTACCATGTACCGTAAACACAGGTGTATAATACGCACTTTCATTGCTCATTTGAATGTCCTGCGTATTATACACCGAAGCGTATTATCTACAGATTTTTTCCCATATTTTTAGACAAATTTTTGGTTCTGATTCGCTGTTTTTCATTTTGGCCTAAAAATGGTGCAGTACCAGTTTCGGCCGCTATGGGCGCTAATGCGCCCTGTAGTCTGTTTACCTGCAGACTGTACCTGGAGGCGTATCCTGGCGCCATCTAGTGGCCATAAAAAGACTGTCACAGCAGCGCGTATTATACACCGAAGCGTATTATCTACCGATTTTTCTGATTTATTTCCAGATATTGGCCAAAGCGTATTATACACCGGAGCGTATTATACACCGGAGCGTATTATACACCGGTGTTTACGGTATGTAAATGCCTGGGGGTCCCATTTCAGCAGTGGCCCCGCCTCGCCCCGTGCAGTCACCTACATAACTAACATTGATCCTGCTTGTTAATGTACATTTAACATAAAAATAATTATAGTTACGATGAAAACGATCATTAAATACGCAATAAAAAAAACGGTCGATTTCTTTATCCCCCTACTAAAAATGGACTATTCCATCTTGATGACAACTTCCGGGTCACTCAGAGGTGAACTCGGGTGAACTGTAGCTACTGTTTGTGCTGGGTACTTGGATAAATCCTTAGAGAACCCCGCTGTTTCAAGCCAAATTAACGTGGCCGGATGATTTTATTGTGTGTTTTGTGATGACCACGCGACGGTGAGTCGTTATTTTTATGTATTTTAGTTACTTTTCATTAAATCTGTTGACTACCTATAGACGCTAAAGCCCGAGATACACTCGCGCGTATTCACGATACGCCAATACGCAGCGTACGTACGCCCCGTACGCAGCGTAGCCCCGCGTAGCCCCTCAGGGCAAGTACGCGCAAAGGTATTTTTTTACTACGCATACGCGATGCGCGATGCGCGCATACGCGATGCACGGTGTCTCCAATAAACGGTACAGAACGTTGTGGCCGGAAATGTGTTCACATCGGACTGTTGTTGGTGACACACTCCAGTCCCCGCATGAAGTAAAATGGAGGAAATTATTATGATGAGATGGTCTGTGAAGAGGTGAGGAGACACAGAAATTTGTATGACACCTCCATGCGAGAGTACAAAGATGTACAAAGGAGCAGGAATGCATGGAACGAAGTGGCTGAGACCGTGGGAAAGGACGTCGAGTTTTGTAAACAAAGGTGGAAATACATGAGGGACAGATTCGTGCGGGCAAAGAAAAAAATGAATGGCAGAAGTGGCGATGGGGCCGGTCCAGGTGTCCCACCGATCTATAAGATACTGTCCTGGCTGCACGACTTCATCAAAACCAAAGACACAGAGACCAATGTGCCTGCAGTAAGTATTTTCTATTTATAAGCTAATTAATAATGTAATTAATTATCCAAAAATCATCACACTTCATTAAAAAAATACAATTGAATTATTAATCATACACTTCGTAAATAAGTTGTAATAAAGATTATTTTCATCAACATTCAATCGCTCTGCATTGTGTACTTGATAGGAAATCAGCTATGGCTCCAGTGGTGTTCCTTCTCCAGCCTGTGACGTTCCTTCTCCTGTCAGCACCATGAACAACCGCTCCAACCAAAACAGCTCATCACAGTTTTCATCTGAGCTCCCCTCCACTTCAAGTTCCTCCAGCAATAACAGACTGGCTCCAACAGAACCTGCATGCTCCAGTGAGTTTACTGAGTTTACTGCTCCACCTGCCCCTGACTTTCCTGATGAACCACCTGCCCCAAGACAGTCACCTGCACCCAGACATTCACCTGCCCCCAGACATTCACCTGCACCCAGACATTCACCTGCACCCAGACATTCACCTGCACCCAGACATTCACCTGCACCCAGACATTCACCTGCCCCCAGACGGTCAGCTGCACCTCGCACCAGCACACCACCAGCGAAGCAGGGAAGGAAGAGGAGATGGGCTGCTACAGCGGACACAGAGAGCGCTGCATTGTCGAACCGGCTCGAAGCACTTGATCGGGAAAAGGAAGACGAAGACGAAGGCGAAGACGAAGACACACTATTCGGGGGGGTAGTTGCTCACCAGATCAGAGCCTTTCCAGAAGCAGACAGACCAGAAGTTCGATTTCTCATTCACCAATTGCTTTTTAACTATAGGCAAAAATATAAAAATCAGCAACCATTAACAAACGAGCAACAATTAACAAATGAGCCGACATACACCCTGCATCTGCAGCCACTGTAAATTGTTATTGGAAGTAATTATTTAGAAGTAGTTTTTTAGAAGTGTTCATTTTGTAGAAGTGTTCATTTTATAGTATTGGTGTTTTTTTTTAGTGTTCGTTTTATAGAAGTGTTGTATTTGAAAAATATTCATTTTATAGTTCATTTTGTAGTAGTGTAGTTTTTTTACAAGTGTTCAATTTACAGGAGTTGTATTTCAAAGATGTTTATTTTATAGAACTGTTGTTTTTTAGAAGTTTTGTTTAAAGTGTTATTAAAGACTGTTAAAATGTCAATGCCAGTGCTTTCACCTTATTTTATAGATATACTTATTTCACTGATATACCACTCTGCAAAAAACTCAGGACTGTATTACTGCAATTAAGCTGTAGATAAAGAAACTTCCCCATCAAAGTAATTTACTTTCATATAAAAGCTCATAATTATTCAAACAAAATGACAAAAAGATGAATGTTGTTATCAATTTATTGATAGGCAATCACACATTCAGCCTTCCTCTTGTTATTGTGGCCTGTTGCCAGGGCACTGAACCATCTGGTGATGAGAAGAAGTCACGCAGGTTGTTCCTCACTGCATAGGCATTTCTTCCAGCACTCCTTGTGGCTGCAGTTCTTCTTAATGGAGTCTCCAGATCGTTTCCTGCAACCTGCCTCCATTCTCCTACACGGATGACAAACAAGTAAAGAAATCATTAGAGTGGGTGGGTTGTATTCTGCTCTTCAGATGAGCTACGGAAGAAAATAAATGTTCCGTTATGTGACTTTGTGCATGATTACCTGGTACGATGTCTCCTGATGGCGTGTCAGTGTCAACGTAATTTGTGGGAATGTACTGCCTGGAATCGTCATTGTAGGCCAGCCAGTTNGTTGTACATTTATAATTTATTACTTTCTAAAAGTTTCATTTAATTGAGTGATTCAACACAAAGACACACACACGGGCAACATTCCAGCCCCACATTTGTCTAAAGACTGTAATTAATGTTTGATATGTAAATGCACCAAAATCCTTTGTGGCACAACGCCAAGACAAAAACTAATTTAAACTTGATATATATATATATTTTTTTAAATAAGGGATATGACAGGGCACAGCATGTAGTCTGCATTGTTGTACTTATTAAGAACCACAACTCTTGTTCTGCACCAAAGTCCTCAGTCAAATGTCCTCGGAGGACGACAGGTCTCAGCTTCAATCCATCCATTTTCTAACACTTGTTCTGAAGTCGGGTCGTGGGGGCAGCAGCTTGAGCAGGGACCCCAGACATCTCTTTCCACAGCCACCTCTTGTGGGAGGACTCCAAGGTGTTCCCAGGTCAACCGAGAGACGTGGGCTCTCCAGCGTGTTCTGGGTCTCCTCACAGTCGGCCATACCCGAACCACCCAGATAACTGAACTTCTCACCACATCACCAAGTGAGAGTCCAGCTACCCCGTGAAGGACACTCATTTCAACTACCTGTTTTCAGTCTCATTCTTTCGGTCACTATCCAGAGCTCGTGAGGTGAGGGTAGGAACGACTGTAAATGGAGAGTTTTGCCTTACAGATCAGCTCCCTCTTCACCAAAACATCCAGAGACAAGGAAATCAGGGCGATCCACCCCCAGAGCCCGGCTGCCAAAAAGCTTTTTAACTAGGCCTCAGCTTAACACTTTAAAGGCTTTAATAGACTACTCGAGTAATCGACACCTCGATTACTTGGACCTCTATCGAGTTTTTAAATTTCACGTCGCAGTTACAGAACAGAAAATGAATCAACTTCCTGTTTGGAGTGCGTTGCAAACCTGTGTTACACCAAATTCTGTGACCACTGTGTATTGTGACCATAGGGGGTGGTGTTGCATGAACTGTTGCAGGTCACAGAATGTGGTGTAACACCGGGT
The DNA here is from genome assembly GCA_038048925.1 of Garcialebias charrua. Taxonomy (NCBI): domain Eukaryota; kingdom Metazoa; phylum Chordata; class Actinopteri; order Cyprinodontiformes; family Rivulidae; genus Garcialebias; species Garcialebias charrua. The sequence goes on along the minus strand of JBBPBX010003114.1, from coordinate 6,313 downwards.
CCAATGACCGAACCAGAACCAGCTTCCTCTGACCTTGTTTCACAAATAAAAGGCAAAAAATATAAATCTCTAAACCTATTAACATATTAATCTCTAGAAGTTATTGAAGTTCCATGATTTGGTAGACTATAATATTTTATCAGTTATGTATAGGGCTCAAAATAATGCATTACCTTGAAATATCCAAATGCACTTTGTTAAAAGACAAACATAAAAAACATGCAAGACAAGATTTAAAAGGTAAAGAGCAAAAATATATATATATATATTAACTTAAGAAAAACACTATGCTCGAATGCAGTTAACATCGGAGAAATGTACAAACGAAGATATTAAAAAGATAAATAAATATATGACAAAGTTGTTATAATCTTAAGGGGACAGAGATGTTTGTAAAACCACAATTCAGAACTAGTTTGAAGGGACGTTCTACCTCAATCCAGGGAATTAGATTATGGAATGGCTTGGAGAATGTAGTTAAAAATGCCAAGTCAATGGCCCTCATGCACGAAAATGTTCGTATTATTATCCTAGATTACTCCTACTTTTGTTCGTACGGAGTGTTCGTACGAACATGCCACGTCAGATCCAACAACGTTTTCTATCCACAGGAAACGTGTGTAAATGGGTTGCGTAAATATGATGAATCCCACCTGTTCTATCAACCTGCGCGTGCTCGCGTAGAGGTCATTTACATAATTCCCACCCCTCAAAACACCATATAAGGCCACGTTTCCTGCCTTCTGACAGCAGGAAGTGTCCATTCATTCTGAATCAAGAAGTAAGAGGAACTTCACGCGTTCGGAGATCTGCTCTCAGTGGCGCTGTGGCTACCCCCCCACCCCCCCGCAAGTGTCGGATGGTCAAATATCTTTAATTTTACTGTGTTACATTATAGTTTCACTTATTCAGAAGAGTGGCACCGCTACCCCCCACCCCCCCGCAAGTGTCGGATGTGTTTTTCAACAGAAGCATTTTAAATTGTCTCGAAACTACAGTTAACATCATATTAATATTGTAGTGCATATGTTGTGTCTCCCGTGGGTCGTACAGTATCAGAAATCAAGAATAAATGGTTTGATCTGAAAATGGCTTCAAACAAACGTCTCGCCGCAGCACGGACAGGAGGTGGTCAGGAGATGATGGACAATAAATGCCACGCTGCGCAAGATGCCAACATGTTTTGCAGCACAAGCCCCACATCCTTTCTGTGCGATGTTGGAAACAAAAACCCCTGTTCCTGGACTCAGAGTGCACGTGTGTCGCAGAAAGTGGTCCAGACTGGTGGGTCTGCTGGTCTCACTGATCTAGACGCCTGCCCCCCCCGCGCTTCTCCAGCTCGGTTCTTCAGTGCGCGCGGCTCACGGCTCCATCGCCTGCACAACGCGGCGCATGGAGCTGAGGGCGAGGTGATGGAGGCGGAGGAGGGGGGAAGAGGGGGCAGAAGCGCAGGTTCCACTCGGCTCGGAACGGATCGGTACTTTGGGCACTTCTTTTTTATGTGTGGCGAGAGGGAGATGGACGCACGGCGCGCTCAGCAGCTTCTCTCATGCGCGCTCCTCCTGGTCATCGCGCAGCCACATTCTGCAGGTTATATTTCGAATCAGATATAATAATCTATTGCTCCGATGGTGTTTGGCACAAGATCAGTCTTAATCCGTACTTGTTCTGCGGCGGTGTATGGGGATTTTATGTACCTGGGTGTTAATATGAGGAGCGGCTTTGATGACCAAGGGGAGCGCACGACTCACCTGCGCGACACACCAGACAAATTAAACTTAAAATTATAATTCTAATTCAAACAGAACCTATTGTCAAAAACAATTGTGGTGCGTGACTTTTTTAAACTCAAAATATTTTCTAAATAACGAAATATGAAGTTATTAGTGGAGAAATCCCGTCTGGATGACAGCAGACTGACGCTCCTAAAATATACGACAGGTCCGGACCACTCGTAAATTTTGTTCGTATCTGAAAAAAATCCTAGGATACGAAAACATTGTTGGATGCCACAAATGATCCTAAATCACTCGTACGAACAGTATAAGAACAAATCTGTGCGTACGAACGGTTCGTGCATGAGGGCCATTGTTAGCTAGCTAATCAATTATGCCTCGTTCGTGCATCTTCCCTGGATGTCGCAATGGTCAGGGCACCCGTACAAATCATAACATGTTTTTATACTGCGTCGTTTTATGCTGAGTATCTGTAATGCCTGGTTGGGACAATGGTTAGAGCGCTTGCCTTCCGTCCCAAAGCCCACGGGTTCAAATCCCGCATGGTGCAACTCTTTTTTTTTTTTTTTTTTAATTCATTCCAGATTAAAAACACACAAGAAAACTATTTACAAAAACAGCGTAACTCTTGGAAAAAGTAGCTGCTGTTACAGACAGAACTCGGATAAAAACAGAGCAGGTTTACTGGCTCTGCTGTCTGCCTCAGTGCCTCTCCACTGTGGGACACGAGCAGGACCAGCGCAGCTGCCTGAAACCACGCCCACGCACTGACACGCCCCTAGCGTTCCAGACCAAGAGAAAATAAGGTTTTTTCATGATTTTTGAGACTTAATTTTATAAGGTAAACAATGTTTTTAATCAGTCAGATTTAAATGGGTGATTAATAACACATATTTATGCCATGTGACAAACTAAAAACACACATTTAATTTCACTTTACACGGTCTTTAAGGGGACAGAGATGTTTGTAAAACCACAATTCAGAACTAGTTTGAAGGGACGTTCTACCTCAATCCAGGGAATTAGATTATGGAATGGCTTGGAGAATGTAGTTAAAAATGCCAAGTCAATGTTTACATTTAAGAAAATGATCAAAACAAATGTGTTAAAAAAATATATGAAATAGCGTAATGTGTATTGTATTAGTTAGAAAATTAGAAAGAGTTAGTCATTTTGTACTGTTGGTTGAAGATTATTATTGTTTAATCTGATTGTTGGAAAAAAGGGGCAGATATAATAAGATTTATTCTTCTTTCTGCTACCTTTCATTTTTTGTACATTATCATTTATGGGATTGTCTTGTATTGTTTCTTTTGTAAAAAAAATGGAACAAATTTAATAAACAAACAAACATAAAACTAAACCTAATGCGCACCACCACGGGCGGTGGTGTGGGGTGGTCAACCGCCCCACTGTTTTTAGTTTCGTTTTTGACGTGCTGCACTTTTTTTCTTCATTTTTTCAGCTTAATAATAATAACTACAGTAACAGTTTTGGGTTTCCTGTGACTTATTTGCTGTAAGATAAATGGTAAGAGCAAAATATATGCTCCCAATGTTTTATTGGTCTTTTTTTGTAAATAATTTATATATTTTTTTGCGGTTTTAATTAGTTAATTTTTTTTGCATCTTGAGATCCTATGACATCATCAACTACTCGAGCACTACTCGAGTATTATTATGTTAATGTCGAGTTTTAACAGGGTATATGCAGGAATAATGAAGTTAATTTCAATACCTTTTCAAGACTTTTTAAAGACTTTCCAAAATAAATTCAAGACCTTATCGTCACTTTGTTTTATTAAGCAACAAATCTTTGATTTACAAAACTGCTGTTGTTTTCAATTACTGTAAATCTGTGAATCTCAAACCTACAACAGAACTGAGATACAGTGGAAAGAAAAAAGTTCAAAAGAAGAAACTGAACCACGACTAGGTTTAAGAAAATATAGCTTAGGTTACAACAAGACTCGTAGCTATTTTAAAGTAACTTGGTTGAACAATGGCGAATAAGAAATAAACACGGTTATTCTCGGCGACAGGCCTCAGCCATTCTTGAAAATCAGGCATCTCCAGCCACTTTGCCTCTATACCAACATCAACTACCTCATACATATACTGTGTACATTAACTCATATGCTGCTTTGCCACTCTTTGCAAATGTCAATGCTAGAACCTTCAGTTTATTTTATAGATATACTTTTTATACTTTTTATACTACTATGCAAAAACTCAGGACAGTATTACACTTTTATTATTTCATTTTATGCTTATGTTCATTAAATGTTTAGTGTTTTAGTGTTGGTGTAAATTTTCATACTTTTATACTACTATGCAAAAACTCAGGACAGTGTTACACTTTTACTATTTTATGCTTATGTTTATTAAATGTTTTAGTGTTTTAGTGTTTAAATGGTTACTGTTGCACCGAGGGACTGAGAGAAACGCAATTTCAATCCTGTGTATGTCCTGTACATATTGCAGTTCTGACAATAAAGTTGACTTTGACTTTGTTCTCACGGTCTCGCGGCAACTTACTCAAACACACAAGCTCAACTTGGAGATAAAGCAGCCGTGCATGCGCACAAGATAGGCCTAGCCGTAAAGGCTGTTGTAACCTGACACCCTAAATTTGTGCGAAGCGGTTTCCGAATCATCCGCGGTGAGGAAAACAAATATTAGTCATACATACTTTTTGCTGTCAAATTATTTAAAGCTAGAATAACAGCAAAAAAAAAAATAATACCTCATCAAATCGCTTTCAAGACTTTTTAATACTTTTCAAGACCCTTAATTTTCCCAAAATTGATTTATCAACTTTTAATAACTTTCAAGACCCTGCATATACTCTGTTTAAAATTATGTACTCGTTCAACCTAACACTTCCCTGACAAAGAGAAAAAACGTTTTTGCAAAAACTAAATTGTTTATAGATGATGGAAATCAGTCCCATGCTGACATGATCTGAATATTCCTGAAAACACTTCAGTCATTTTAATGGTTTATTTACAAAAAAGCTTGAGGGGAACAATGAAACTGAAAAGCAAAAAAAAAAAAAAAGTTGATTCAATAAGGTCTGAATTTTCTTTGAGCTCTCATTAGAACAATTTTCTGTTTGTCCTCCTCAAACTTCTTCCTGAGTTCAGCAATATCTGTAAAAATAAAAACATTGTCAGGTTCAAGTCTTATTGGACATCAACGTGCTCTCAGACAAGCGCTAAAATATAACTTACGTTCTTTCTGCGTTTTCTTGTGCTGCCAGGAGTAGAAGTTCAGAAGCTCCTTCCTCATCTTCTTCTTCTTCTCCCTCTGTAGAACTCTCTGATTGGCCGCCTCGCTGTGGGGGCGGGCCTTAGCTCCTTTGTGCCCCCTGGTAACTTTAATCCAGCCCTCCTCGTCGTCCTGTTGTTTCTCAGCCTCCTGCTTCTCCCGCTCAGCCTCCTGGAGACAAAACAACCCCGGGTGGAAGTTGTGTGAACGTTGATGGGTGAACGTTGATGGGTGCGCGGTTCAAAGAGGAAGAAACATCCTCACCTCTTCTTTACGTTTGTCGTAGTCCTGCATAAAAGAGTCGACCGTTTGTTGGAGTTCTTCGGTGTGGATGAAGGACCTGGTGTACTGCTGGATCCATTCTGTTGCGGGGAGATGAGACATGTTTGTCATACTTGTTCTTGGACTGCATAAATCAGTAGAATAACAAATACGTTTTTAATCAATTTTAAACAGTTTGTTCCAATTTTTAAATCGCCAGCCGCATAATTTTTCCACTTTGAATATTGTTTAATCTTTTTTATTTTCTATTTCTGTGCACAACTTTGCTGCCTTCATTCTCCCACTCTCGCGCAAGGTTGTCTTGTTTTCTAATTTAATCACTGAATCAGAAGCTTTTTCTCATGAAACAGGAGCACGTTGGGTTTTTAACTGTAAAATAAAAAATGAACAGATACACAGCTGTGTGTTAGTGTAGCTAAAGACAAAGCAAAAAACCAACAGCCTATCATGATGGAGAAAATGTCCCCTCTGCCGTTCTGTTCATGTCTGTTTCAAGATGCTTGAAGTCCACGTATTATAAGCGACTTTGGGCTAGTTATTTTCTGCAGGCGCCTACAAATTTTGTGAACCGCTTGTTGCGGTTTCTTGGGCTTGTTCCGAAAGTAAAGTCGCTTGTTTGAGCTTGTTATTCTTTGCTCTTTATTCTTTGTCTAGTGACAAGACCACGCTAAAATGAGCTCCAATAAGTGGAGGAAATATGGGAAAAAATATAAAGAATGGGAGAAAGAGCGCACACTTAAAGAATGATTCAGGATAGAGATTAAAAAAAGTTTTTGGTTGACTTAGCTTACTATGAGTTTGCGGTTTATTTTATTTTTTAATTTGTATGCATCCTTTATGATTGTCTTGAGCATTGTCATCACTCTTCGTTTAAAATTCAGGTCTCTCTGGTAAATGAGTCCCAGAGGCTTAATGGGATTAATTTGTATAAATATGCAAAATGTATTTTTATTTTTTAGAGTGGATATGTTCTTCAAAGTGTTTAAAGGTCCACAGACATGATTTTTGTACTTTTCATAAAATGGC